>LDPL01000172.1:1167391-1211617 GCA_001305505.1 Neonectria ditissima
GGTACCTAAGGTATACTAGGTATTATATCTAGAGAATATTAGCTTAGTATATACCTAGTATATATTTAGTATTAATATATACTATCCTATTAATCTTAGCTAATTTAACTATATTATTCTTATTATCTAAAAGTATAAGGTTAGTATATACTTTATATATATAAAGTAAGTACTATATAGTTAGGGTTATTAGGGTTAAGGATATTATTATTATAGTAGGTTCTAAATTTACCTATAAAAGTTAGTATAAATATAAGATTAGTATATAAGCTATATATACTTACTATAATACTAACTAAACTTAGAGTAGATAAAAGTAATTAATATAAGTAAAATCTCCTAGTTAGAAATAAAGACTAAGTATATTATTAGTATATATAGAATATATAAGTAATATATATTTACTATTTATAGACTCTATAACTAGTTAGAAAGGAAGAGGCTTAATTAGTATAATAAGAGAAAAACTATATATATATAGAGAAGAAAAAACAAAAGGTAGGAATATATATAGTAGAATATTAGTATATACATAGAAGGTATATATAATATTCTACTTTATATAATCTAGGCTATAGTACTATATAGGGTAATATGCTCATAGGTATAAGGCATTTTTTCTACCCTAAGGTTTCCCCATCGGGAGGCTACACACAGGCTCAGCTAACCTTGGACACAGGCTCAGCTATGTGCCTGATGCAGTGCTCGTAGGTTTCAAAGGCAGATCGTGAAAGCGCAGCATCCTTGCACAAGCCAATCTACCAGTTTCTGCGATATATTACTATACGAAGTCGTTTGTGCTGATAAGAAAGATCCTTCATTCGAAGTAGTACGTATGTGAATCAGCGAGCGTTCGAGCTTAAAACACGCATCTTTGGGGCTCTGATGAAGATATGAACATTCTACCTAATACCCTTCAACTTAGTGAAAGCTGTGGTCGGTTAAACTTTGGAGTTGACTCGATGAAGCACCTGACCTGAGACCCAGTTGTAAAGTCATGGCGATATCAAGGCTGATTCTGGGCTACTGTCTATGCGATAATTTCTCCGAACGTTCCGAACATCCGTCAACCCCTCATCCCAAGACATGCGCCACCGCTCGATAGCCTTGGCTGAGACGTGTACGAAGATCGAGACCAAAGTCTTAGCCTTGGATCAAGTCTAACGGCGCTGTCACCTTCATTGCTGCCAAGAGCATTCACCGTTGCGATGCAACGTGGGCGCAGCAGACTCGTGGCATGCTGACCCACCATTTTGCCCTTTGCGATCGCCATCTCGGCAGACTCCTGATGAGCCTGTGCGTTTTCAAGGAATCTCCATATTGGCCCTGAGTTGAGTTTCATAAGTAATCCTTGATAGTGTGGCTACCGTGGATAATTCCGCGGATTCACGTCCGTCCGTCTTACTGGCACCTTGGCTACACTGCAAACCATCCTCAGCTCTTTGATTGCCGAGCTCAATCCGAAGCGACCAAGCATGGATTCAGATGTGATGATAAAACTGTCCCATCATCAATCTCAATCTTCCGAGATACCCTTATCACTTGGGATATGTTAAAATAAAAGATTTTAATCCTGATCTAACAGTCGTAGAGGAGTACACTCTAGAATGCATTGGCCAGCAGAAAGGATACCCTGCACGCCCCCGAACCAGATGGTCGGGACCAATAAAAACTTAAGTCTCGACATGGGGGCCGCTTTGTGGACTAGCAGACAAACAGCCTAATATGCTCCCTTCCTCCCGCTATTACTGGTGGGGTTTTTTTTAACTTTGCAAGAACAGTAACACGTGCTTGATGAAGTGGACAGCCGTACAAAAGTTACCAGGCCTTTGATCCTGTGTGAGCTTACACGTTTTCAAAAACAGGAGTCAAAGACATCGCGCGGTCAGGACAGGGCTGTTCCAGCTCTTCCCAGAGCCAACAATGAGATTGGATTTCTGGCACACTGTGATCTATAACTTCTAGGCCTCACCATCTAGACCCTTTGAATGGCCAAACGCTAGGCCGCTTTTCTTGATAGCTTGAATACCTAGATGACTGACTTCTCACTACTAAAGGCGCTTTGGTGTAGAGGTCGATCTGCAATCAGGACAGTGATCAACTCAAATACAAACCACCTTTGAAGCGACGTAATACCTTCCGCCGTAACCTCAGCTTACTTGATAGTGGAAGCACCCGTTACTGGTAAGCCTTAAAGAGCGGTCGCTCGCCTCTTTGAGCACGCCATCTGTTTGTGGATCGAAAGAGATCCCAACAACCTGCAATAACCCACCCCCAAGATCGAACAAACTCTTCCGTCACCTCCCACCCATTGCAATCCCAAGAATCGCCCCATACGATGACCCCCGCACCTTCTCGATGACCGCGTCCTGTGAATGCACAGCAGAGGCCCGCTTCGTCGTATGACTCAATATCTCGTTGGAGTAAATTGTCTCGCAGTCGAGGTATCGGGAGTAGGTCTATCCAGGGATGGTGCTCCGTACTGTATTGAAGAGTAGTTGGCCGAAGCCCAACGGGGAAAGTGTCGGTGTTCATGTTCACACCCGCTGGCCAAGGCCCTGCAAGGACGAAGAGCGAGATAGCTTCATCGTGCATGAGGTTGGGGGTTAGCCCAAGAACCTCCGCATTTGAGATCAAGGCGCGGGACATGTTGTATTGTACCAAGCTAGGCAGCATTGTAGGCATGGGCCTGGTCGACCTGGCCATAGTACCCTGATACGCGATTATCTCGAAGGCACGAATGATAACCCGGTTATCTTGCGATTGCAAGCGAAGGATATTGATCGCATCCACGAGTGTCTTGAGTTCTATTTCTTGCCTCAACACTGTGTTGATCAGCGTCGTAATAGAGGCGGGATTGGGCCTGACGGGACTGGGCTCGTTGTCAGAGCCGCCCCACGGAGCCACTTCGCTCTGCTGGCGCTGCCGCAAACCTGGATCAAGTGTGTCAACGGACTGTGGAGTTTTTAATGGCTCGTGGCGGCGGACTTACGGCGGGCTCGCTGGTTGATACGGTTCTGGATTTTCCTCCGTTCACGAGCACTCCCGAGGCCTGACCAGTCATCTCTATCGGTGACAAAGGCAGGTCGCAGGGCAAGCTCGTTGCTAGAGCTGGTAGTCTCGTCCATTATCACTGCAGTAAAAGGGCTGAGAATAGGGAACAGATCCAATCTGCGTCTAGGGAGGTCCGGGACTATGCCGGTGGATGACAGGTGCGTCTTCTTAAGTGTCCAGAGGTGCGTTCCAGCGACGTTCCGGGTTCCACATCCACCAATGAATCTAGACGGTACCTCGGACACCTTTAACAGCAGGCAAACCTACAGAGGAAAAGGTATAGCCCGGGTGATAGAAAGTACTTCCTTCCGTGCTCCGTATCCGCCCAAACCGGAGTTTTGCCTATCTCATCTACTTCCCATTGCTTGGACCCCCGTTAGTGGCGCCACGAGTGCCTGACCTCGACGCACTTGAGGAGTTAGTCGTGAACAGTCGGAGTTAAGGAGTTAAGACCCCTGGGCACAAGCAGGAACCTAGCTGGTTAGAGTAAGGCGCTTTATGCAACTGTCATATACTTGCATGAACTAGCCGGGTCTAGTAAAGTCTACTGGAACCCTTACGCCTTTGGTGGAGGTCGTCTCGAGTCGACATTGCGGCTCCATCTGCTCAACGGTGGTAACAGTATAGGCCAGCATGACGCAGTTGCGCAAAACCACTCTTCCAGCTCATTATAAAAGCCAATAGTACTCCGTGCACTCTAGAATGATCACTTTGTAGCCGTATACCAAGACTACGACATCTCAGCATCAGTACTCAGCAAGATGGTTCAAACACTTCCTTTCGGCGACATTCAGGTCCCCGTCCCCGGCTTCGGTGCTATGGGTATGAGCCACGCTATGGGAACCAAGATCGGCAGTGAAGAGGCCGACCTGGTCTTTCAAAAGGCAGTTGACCTAGGCTGCACCTTTTGGGACACCGCAGTAAGTACCCAAATCCTTGCAGTCACTAGCGAAACGTTAATCTGGCGTAGGTCGTTTACGGGGCCGGCGAGAACGAAAAGCTTGTGGGCAACTTCATTCAAAAGCACAACCTTCGCGACAAGATCTTCGGTAAGTCGCTGCTTCAACTGAATGCTCTGTGCTACCTAGTAACCCGCATCCTTCACAGTTGCTTCTAAATGTGGATTTGACATATTTGGAGGTGGAGGAAAAGTCACAAACTCTGCGTCTCATATCACGCAATATCTCGATGGAACTATCGAGAGACTGGGATCCGCCCCGGACCTTTACTATCTTCATAGGATTGACCCAGGTATGAGCGGTATACTCCCCCTTGACGCTCATCACTAAAGTCTCAAGCAACTCGACTGGAGGAATCCATCGGAACCCTCGACAAACTCCGAAAGGAGGGAAAGACGAAATATATTGGTCTCTCTGAATGCTCTGCCGAGACTTTGCGCAAGGCGCATGCGAGTACGTTGACCGATTCTTTTGAATCTTTCATACTGAAACCCATATAGTCGCCAAGATCGATGCCATCCAAGCCGAGTATTCAGCATTTGAGACAGTGCACGAGACAAACGGGCTCATAGATACAGCCAAGGAATTAGGTGTGGCTTTTGTAGCCTTCAGCCCACTGGGCCACGGATGGCTCGTCGACAACTTCGACTACGACTCACCAGATGATTTCAAGGCAGATGACTTCCGCCGAACAGGTACGATCCCACACCATGCTCGCCTATACTAGGCCCTGAATAATTGGCCCGTAAGCTAATGCATTATTTACGCAGTTCCCAAATTCCAAGGCGAAAACTTCTACAAGAACAAAGTGATTGTGGAAGAAATCAAGAAGCTCGCGCATCGCAAGGGTTGCACCACGGCCCAGATCGCGCTCGCTTGGGTTGCCTCGCAAGGTCTTCTCTCAATTCCCGGGACCACCAAGACTCACAGATTGGAAGAGAACTGGGCATCTCGGGATGTTGTTCTGACCGAGAGCGAGAAGAAGGAGATGCGAGCCCTCGTTGATGCCGCAAAGCCAGTTGGCGAACGGTTCAACGAGATGCACGGGTCTACGGTTGGCCATTAAATTTCCCGACGGCGGTGATAGGCTACTGTAAAAGGCGGCATTGTCATGAATCTCGGTAGTTCAATGACAAGGTATGTTAATCGGCCTCGTATCTCGGGATACCCGTTACCTACGGCTTTGTGATGTCTTCTCTACTGTGTCTAGTCAGAGCTTGAAACGTTTGCCGAGGATATCTTACCTCTTCTAGAATTCCTTGGAATCTTTGGAGACTTTATCTTCAGTCAGGTATTGATAGGGTAGTAGAACAACCTTTAATCAACCGCCTTTCTCGGTTGAGCGATTACTCATGATGAGAAAACGTACATTTTCATCGTGCTCTTTATAGTTGTGGTTCATTAAGTGTTCAGACCAATAAACTCTTGAAAAGCAAGACTCTACTAGTACAGTAAACAAATTAATCATTGCTCGAGTGAATACAATGTGCAACGGTACATATACTGCTATCTCAAGACACTTCTAGTCAACATGTTAGACCCTATAGCATCTCAAATGTCGTTCGTTAATGTTTCCTAGGTCCTTTTAGCTAGCCTGTTTGTTGTTCGTCCCGATGTCTAGTTTAATACACACATCCAAACACCGCAAGCTTAACGATCTAAGGTTTCATGATGTCGGCACCTTCAGGCTCGCCAGCTTCTTTCTCTAAGCTAACTACAACAAGGATATTAATGCACCTATCGGGAGAAAGGGTGTAAACAATGACTTTCATGTTTTCATAAGATAAGTGACACGCTAGCTAATCTGGGTCCAATTGCCGAGTTTTCATGGGCTGAAGTCTGAGCTGGCTACTTGGATCTACCTGTTAAATGAGAATACAGACCAAAGCCAATCAGTAATATCGTAGAGAGACTTCCCGCCTTCAGATCAAGTCGTCGACATGAGTTCACGTACAATCTGCCTCGTGGCGGGTGGGAGCATCCGAACGTATTGGCGATGGACGATTCTTCACATCGATCGCCTTAATACCCCGAGATCATCTATCACATTCAGAGGAAAACAGCTCACATGACACCTAGATCCCTATGATGACGACATATAATTGTATTGATTATTTTCTTTACCTCAGCCCTTTGTTTTCCTTCCACATACCCGTTTCTTATCTAAGTCTAGCTGTCGAACGTACATATACTAATACGACGCGATACCATCTAAATTTAAACCGTTGATCTTCCGCAATTTCTCAACCTGAACTTTTAACCCCGGTCCTCCTTGTGCTTTATGTTTAAATATCACCCTTATTCTGGTATAGTGTCTACTCCCGCCTCTTATCAATTCTGGGGAGACCCCACCAAAGGAGTAGCAACACGCCGAGAAGGGACAAGACAATTGGCTGGAGAACCTGCACACCAGCCACTTGAGCAAGAACACCAACTGCGAAAGGCAAGATGGCCGCACCGCAGCCTCCCAAAGCTGCCGCAAAGCCAATGACGACAACATGCTGGTGTCGGGGGAGAAGCTTGCTAGCAACGAGCACCACGCCGGGGAAGAGCGGGCCGAGAAAGAAGCCTTGGAAGGAAACGGCGACGGCAGAGACGTAGAACTGGGGAACGAGCCAGAAGAGTAGCTCGAGTCCCATGGTGGCAGCGATGTAGCTCTGGTCATGATCAGCCACACGTGTTGTAAAGGCGTTTTCGCTGAGGAAAAGGGATGAACTCACGGATATAGCCACCTTGATGCCCAACCGCGGTGTAACAAAGCCGAGAACTGCGCGGCCGACTGTGATGCCAAGCCAGAAGCCCGTCGCAGTCATACCGCTCTCGAAGTCACCGCCGCCGCGGACTCTGGTCATGAAGACAACAATCCACCCACCAAGCGCAACTTCAATGCCCACATAGCAGAGCAAGAAGAATGCGCATATCCAAGAAGTCCGGGCCGCAGGCATCTGAGTGATGGCAGCCCAAAGTCCAGATTCCCGTTCAATCTCGCTTTCTCTGTACACGCTCCGGTAGGCGACCCCGTCGGCTTTCCAGAAAGCCCACGTCAAAGCAAGCAGCTCAATGGCAGAGAACCCGATCTACACCCGATTAGACCATTTGTGATAGCTTGCTTCCGCGGCAGGAAACTCACCATGATGTAGTAGAAATAATACCACGGCAGATTAGACCTGGTAATCATGGCGGTGGAAACCAGAGGACTGAAGACAGCGCCAATGCCATAGCACGCGTGCATTGTACCCAGGATCTCACTGGCATTGGCCAAGCCACCCACCCAAGCATTCCATGCGGCGTCGGCCAAGCCGTTCCCGAGCCCAGCAAACATGAAGGCAAAGATGAGAGCGACATAGGGAGGGTGAGCGGCGATGATGGAATATGCCAAGATGTGACATCCGGCACAGAGCACCGAGATGCCTCGCTGTCCGATTGTGAGATGTAGGTAATTGTTGAATACTGCGGCGAGGACATAGCCAACGAAGGGCGAGATGAAGACCATGGACACGACAATGTACGTAAGGTCGTAGTATTTCTCAAGCTGCCATCATGTCAGCGTGGTACAGACGGCCAGCGACCGGATGATTGGGCATACAGATGGGATGAGGGCCTAGCAAGAGAGTATAAATTAGCACACAACTGCCGAGACACCGGCTCAATGCTGAAAACTCACGCCGTACGCGGCATCGTTAGCGCCCATGACCAGCATGCTCCAAAACGCGGCGCTGAGGCGGAAAGTATTAATCTTGGGTTGATTCCAGCGCTGCAGAGCTTGAACACCGGCTGAAGCATCGGGCTCTACGCCGCCGACTTCGGCAAGCACGCGGTCGCGGCTTGTCCGAGAAGACGTCTGCTCAGACGACGGCTGCGTGTCTCCGCGGAACGAGCGAGGGCCGTGCCGCACGGGAGCGGGACGCGGCTGAAGCTCAACGGACTCGACCTCCATGGTTGTCGTAGCGCTAAGAGCCATGGCGTGGTTCCGGTTTGTCGAGCGTGGTTTGCGTGGTTTGCGTGGTGGTGTGGTGGTGTGGTGGTGAGGATTTTCGCGGGGAAAGACTAAAACCCCAGATCAAGACCCCAGCTTCGGACGTGGTTCTCGGCCTCTTTAAGGAGCACGGCTTTTGTCCGCCGCGTGAGTCAATGCCTCAGCGATCAAAGACGTCGTGTTCAGTTTCCGGGGAGGGATTGGTCAGCGGCAAGCATACGAAGACAATGAAACGTGCGGGACTGCTACCTGTCTGGGTACGACATTCTTCGCCTTGGTCTTTGAACAGGCGCGTTGGCTGGAATCGCAACTTGGTCGGTTATTATATGGCTGCGGGCGTACGGCCCGTGAGACCGCTTATTTCTCCATCTGACTCGTTGCGGAGGGGGCTGGCATCGGCAATTATTAATGCCCCGTAAATGACTCCATATATTGACGTACATTGTCCAGTCGCTGGTGTTCCACGGTCCCTGTTGGTCCTGCACTGTAGATCACGTCATGTTACTGATCACATCAACAACCGAGCTCTCAAGGTGCTTCTCAATGCCTGTGGCACCGGATTTGATTACGAAATTTGCCGTTCTTCCATTGAATACTCGTCGAGTCAAAGAACAAGGAAGTTCCAATCAGCACAAGTGATTTCATATTTACGCACAACTACGACAGCAATGTACAAGAACTAATAAACGCGACCGCAAACTGATACGCAGTAGCACGGGGTGGTCCAACAGAGCACCTCATTCCAGCCAGCGGTTACCAATCAAGACAGTGCCGTGACAATGGCGTCATACGCTGCCTTTGGCTGAAAGTTGTCGTCAAAGAGAAGAGGGTTCGTACCAGTCCTCCAAGAGTCCTGTCAAAAGAGTCAGCCAACATCGCAACTGCACCACTCCACGTCAATCAGCTTACCGAATCACGGACGCCCCAAACAGTGATTCCAACACACTTTTCCACAGCCAAGCAGGCATTGGTGACCGCAACGTAGTCAGCTGCGGGCGCGCCGGCAATATCAAGCTCAGTGACAGCAACCTCGTCCACGCCGGTACCGGCGAGAGCCTCAAGGGCAGCTTGCGTTCCACTTGATCCCCCAGCGCTCAGGTGCGACTGCGAGCCAATGCCGTCGATTGGCACACCGGCTTCGAGCCACTTCTTGACGCTTGGGACGATCCCGTTTGCCACTTTGGCGTACGTCGCAGTGTCGAGGTTGTAGTCGTTGATGTAGAGCTTGGCATCTGGGTCAGCCTCGCGCGCGGCGTTGAAGGCGATCGACACGAAATCTTCGCCGAGGACGTTGGAGAAGACCGAGGCCCGAAGACTTCCATCTTCATTGAAGATTTCGTTGACGACATCCTATGATACGTTAGCCATTTATTCTTGGGCAAGAGGAGCTGTTTACGTACCCAAGCGTAGACCTTGCCCTTGTACCGTCCCACGAGCGTGCTGATATGGTTCTCGATGACGGACGTGAGCTCAGCTGCATCAGAGATGGCCGAAACCCAGCTCGGGAGCTGCGAGTGCCAGAGAAGAGTGTGTCCCCGAATGAGTTTTCCGTTGGATTCGGCAAAGTCGACCAAGGTGTCTGCGTTGCCGAAAGTGAACTGGCCCTGTGTTCCCTCGGTCGCGTCCCACTTCATGCTGTTCTCCGGAGTGAGCTGACCAAAGTCGGCTTTGATGACAGCAACGTTGTCGGCATTGTTGAGCAAGGTCGGATCCGAGATGGTTCCGTAGTATAGCTTGCCATGGCTGACAATAAGATCGTCGATACTGGTAGCGGCCTGTCTTTTGGAGCTTGGGGCGGCACCGACCAGCGATGCAGCAAAAATGGCTACTCCTAGAAAGCTCTTCATATTGAAACCGGACTTGTCGCGAAGGGGGGGTAAGAAAGAATTGAAGAAGGCTGGTAGAGCAAAAAGAATGAATAGGGTTGAGAAAAGAAGCAGAGGCCACAGCGTCTCGCAGCCAGTTAACTACTTATTATATCTCCGACACACATTTAAATTATTATAGTTGACCCAGGACACATAATGTACACGGCGTTTCGAACGGAACCCGTTTCCGCTTCTCCTCAAACTGGAACCCTCCGAGAGAGGGGCCATTGGTGGGAAAACCTTACAGTGAGGTGGTATTGTTTCGAGTACAGGAGATTTAAGTAGCGCTCTCGTTTCAGGCCACGGGTGAACAAAATGTGGATATAGCCGAGAATGCGTAAACGGATAGTGCGAGTTGGGTTCCGTGCAACGCCAAGACGAAGAGACCTAAATCAATGAGATATAGTATCCCTACCAGCGAATAATCATCAAGATTACCGCAATGGCTCATCTCACATTCGTCACAATTTTGTGTCGCTTTCCGTGTCCGTCAGCGCGCGCAAAAAGAAAACCAGCCCCTTTGAAAAACGAAGATATCTTATGACAACCAGAAGGGCGGTTCTACAAACAACAAGCATCAACCAACGATATAGCCCAGGTAGCGGATTAGGCAGATAGTGCAAATAGGCAAAAGCCCAAAGACCCGAAGGTGCAGACATGATGCATTTTAGAAGAGCGAGCCCAGCTCCCGGAGCTGTTGTTCCTTTTAGACAAGTCTATGTAGATCATCTCTTGCATTCGGCCGTGTTCTGTAATGTGCCACTTCCGGCTCAATCACCTCCTCCGCTCTCTTGTTGTAGTTAGTGCAATCATGCCTCCTCTTGGGAACTTTGGGTAGAGTTATAAAGAGTGTTTGACCTGCAACAAACGACCAGATTATATGGCTATAGCTAATAAGCTCGTAGGAACGCTGTCACCAGCACAGGGAGCGAGTCGTTTAAGCTTAATGATTTTACTCTCGAGGCGGCCGTATTTCTTTCCATGCTGCTTAAAGTGGCGCACTATGCAGTAAGGAGGGGGGGGGGATGTTTTGTCAATACGCGGTCGTGTCAGACAAGCCAGCGACTAACCGAGCAGCTTTTATTCTGAGTTCGCCCGTCTCATAAACATGTTAAATGGATGCACAAAGAAGGAAGCCACTCAGCGCAATGACAGATAATGGGAAACGATTCAGCTCGTCCGTATCACCAGCCGAAGAAAGGCGTGATCACAAAGATGCTGAACTACTCATTACAACGCCGTAGTGTTTCATTTAACGTTATTGAAGCTGCAACGATGACCAAGTGGCATAGTACGCGGTTTCTAGTATCACGAAACACAACTAAATCAAGATTCAATGCCATGTGTAAGTGCTCACGGTACCGTCAAACACTGATTGAAAATTCATCTCCAGTCATATATTTCCTCCGTATCACCTTACTGCTACTCAGAGCTTCCCACATCTATGATAACGACTTCAAATAAAGCCACCATCCAAAACACATCAAGCCGAAGATAATCAAAATGTCATCCGCCCAACAGACCGCCGACAAGATCGCCGTGGTCGAGGTCCTCTACCGCTTCGCCGGCATTGATCCAGACGACCAAGCCCTCCTCGCGTCCACCCTTGCAGAGAACGCAGTATCCGATTTCAGGCCCGCTGCGACCAAGGCTGGCTTCGAGTACCCCGTTATCGAAGGTAGAGAGGCCATCGTCGCCGCCTTATCCGCTTCACTCGTCGCCCTCGATACTACACATACTGTTACCAATCCGCGGGTCACCCTCGACGGCAACAAGGCGCACCTAGAAGTCCTCGTGGAGGCTCAGTACGTGCCTAAGGTCGATCCCTTCCGCCGCTATCTCATGAAGAACCGGTATAACGCCGAGCTGGCCAGGCAGGGAGACGTTTGAGTCATCCAGCGCAACACTGTCAACAACGTCTGGCGTGATGGAGATCAAACTGTCATCTCAGTCATTTAGAGATTTTTGGACGATAGGGGTTCTCGTACTTGATTCGGGAGTCGGTAGAACACCAAGACCTGGAATTTAATGGGCACCGGGGTGAGCTGGCCTCAATGGTGGTGTTTTCATCAATCCGGTTTCGTCCTTGTGATATCAGGGTGGAAGGGTCGTCGGTTTTGCCATCGGTAGAGACCAGGCGCTGCAGGCTGCTGATATTAGATACAACACAATCCCTGGTTTAAAGCAAGATACGAACGTGGCAGTGGAAGATGTGGAGCGGGGTAAAGAAGAAAGAATGCATTCAGTTGATTGATCAGTGACTAATCCTAGGGTTTTGACAGTGCAAATACCGGCAGGGAGCAATGCAGTTCCAACTACACAATAGCAGCATATCAATAGAAGCGAGTCTAGACCTATGAGGGACCTGAACATGGGCGTTTTCCCGCGTTTAATCCTCAGCTAGCATGCGGGGAGGGCGGACGTTGTCGGGAAACGTTGCCTCCCAAGCAGCCATGACCTGCAGTATCTTCTTCTCCTCACCTGCTGGTGCGATTGCATGCAGCGAAAACCCTCGGCCGTTGAAATCAGCGTATCCCAGAGGAAGATTGCCGACTGGGTAACCAGCCGCGGCGCCAACGCTAATCAGTCGCGAATCGCTCGGGGCCAAGATCAAGTCCACGCCGTAGTCTTCGAGAACCCGCTGCACAGCTGCTCTAGCTGCCTTCCGGAGAGCACTCGCGTTGCGCTCATACTCGTCTTCCGTCATGGTACAGTCACGCATGGCCTCAATGGCCTTCTGGTTGTTGTTGCCTGTGTGATATCAATTAAAAATGCTCAAATATAGCGAGGGTGGTGTGCTACGAACGAGCAGTGAACTCAAGGTCTGCGTGTGCCTCGTTCCATTCGATCAACTCCTCGATCGTTTGTGGTATTCCGTCCCACAGAGCCAGGAAATCGGGCCAGAGAACTTTCATCTGATATGCTAAACAGGCCTCAGTAGATCATTCACGAAAGAGGCTTGTAGATTGTGCGACTTACTGAAAAGGTCTCCCATATCGTCGAGGTCGGGCATTGAGCTGCTTATCTTACCCCAAGTATCCAAAGGCACAGATTTAACTACCTTGCCCCCAAACTCTTGGATCTTCTCCTCGGCAGCATGGAGGGCAGAGTCAGTCTGGGCGAGAAAGCCCTCGATGTCTTCAACCACGTGTGACGGGGTTCTCCACAAGGTGGGATCGACGACACCGACTTTCAATCCATCCCAGGAGTTGGGCAAAGGCAGGTAATGGCTGGGGTCATGAAGCTGCAGAATCGCGGACAGGATAGCTACATCAGCTGTAGTCTTTCCGTAAGGCCCTTGGCAGTCGAATCCCGTTGCACCGGGTTGAAATCCGGTCTGGTCAACACTCCCTGGGGTAAGCTTAACAGCGTAGAGCCCGGCCCTTGCAGCTGGCCAGATGATAGAGCCTTCGAGTTCGGTACCCAGGGAAATGGGTGAGAACCCTGCCGCGACCGCAGTAGCACTTCCTGATGAGGACCCAGCAGGTCCCTATTCTCTTGGTAAGTCTGCCTCGGTTCAGCGGCCATGGAGTGACATACCCAACTTGTGAGAAAAGGAGCATCTGCCGGGATGTCGCCTTCAACATGCGGATTCTTGGTCTGGAGTCGTCAATCATCTTGCGGATCATCTTTCAAATGAAAACCGATTACCTGGCCGCCGACGGCAGACCACCCAGCCATTAGGCGATCACCTTTGGAGTTCCCAAGTTCCTGTCGTCCAGTAAGAATTTCAAATATCAATGACTCGAATACCCAAGTAGAATCCGGGCTTACACTCAGGTTTGCTTTGGCAATGATTATCAAACCGGCGTCGTTCAATGTACCAATCAAGTTCGCATCGACCTTTGGACTTCCTTGCTTGAATGCGTAAGATCCGCACGTGCTCGGCATATCCAGAGTAGTACAAATATCTTGGCAGGTTTTAGTTTGAAGATACAAATACGATTGCTACCTCAGCAACATCGACCGAGGCCGACTTGACTATTTGGGGCAGTGCACTGTTACCTTGAGGGTGATGGGCACCCCATGAAGGGGGCCTCGAATCCTGCCCTGCGCTCGTTCGTCGTCCAGTCGTTGAGCGCGCCGCAAAACACTTGGACGGTCGGGGGTCGCTAAGATAGCATTGAGCTTGAAACCATTGTGGTTATGTTTGGCGATCTGGTCAAGGTACAGCTCGACGATGCGTGTGCTCGTGATGGCGCCCTCGGTCAACAGCTTCTGCAGTTCGGTCGCGGTTAAGGTGAGTAAATTCACTGAAATATGGACAATCCTGGATCCTCTTGAAGCGTATTCCCTTTCACCTTTGACGGTCATGGCTTCAACTTGCAAACTGGTATTCATTGAGGTTGTTGCTGGGGATTTCGAACAGCTCATATCTCAAGGATGTTGTGAGAGGAACGAAATGGGGTCGTCAACAAAGAGCGCCCAGTCGGCTATGGGAAAGACGAACCAACCCGACAGACTTGACGAGTGTCGTCATTTGGTGCAGAGTCGCTGCATACCCCGCCCAGGATGGCAGGAAGTATCGTGTTCAAATACGGCCCGGACTAAGAAGGTTCTTCTGCGCGTTCGGCACGGCCGACTATGTCCATGAGGTTTTGTGCTTATGCAGATTGATATTAGATCAGCACAAGGAAACTAGATAGGTTATAGAATGGTGTTTTCATACGCCGTTATCCGGGTTGAAGCAAACATCTGCGAAACCCCGCGTAATAAATTGAGAGGCAAGTTGGCGGATCCTCGAATTGTACCTAAAGACAAAAGTGGTTTGTCTGGTAAGTTGCATTGTTTCTTGCACCATCTCTTATTACTTCGGCCAAATTTAGCTCAGAAGTTACTCACGTTAGACTTGAGACAAAAAAAAAACCTCGCAGCATTCTAGCAAAGGGCATCGTTTACAGATTTGAATACCCTAGACCCTAAACATGAATATCTTCGACTTGAACTTTCTGCAATTTGCTGGCTACCTGCCGACAATGTATTTCTCAGAGGGGAGACACTGGAGTAGAGTCTCATGGGAAGAACGAGAGACATGGCACAGTTTTGGACTGTGTGGGGCGGTTGAATTATTCGGAGCGGTGTCACTGACAATCCGGACGGTTCTCACGACGTATAGCTGTGGTCATCAGATCAAGCATGCGGTTTAAAATTCAAGACAGTAGAAAGAATGAACTCGCGGCTCACAGACCAACCACCTGCTAGATGCAACACGGCGATGTAAAGTGCCGTGTAGCGGATCTAAGATGTGGAGGTATTTCATGTTTATGGGCGATGGGCAAGTCTTGGGTACGACAAGTTAATGGTAGATGTAAGACGGCCAGCCCAGACACTGCGTACGTAGGATATTTCTTAAGCATATACAACATAGGGGGCATTTCGGGTGTAAAAGTGACGTTGGGGTATATCTCCACCTGAGTGTGGGCGTCATGACCTCACTGCGCTGAAGAAAGGGAAGCAGAGCAAGACAGTGGTGAAACAGCCCGCTACAAGCGATGACACCAGGCAGGGTCAGTGAGTGACAGGGCGCGTGTGTGTCTCCCGTGACTGACGTAGGATGAAAGTTAGCTGGGCGTGTGGTGTGTGGTAGTGCGAGGCACAGGGTGGTATTGCAGATCCAACAATCCTAGCGTTGCGTGTCGTGTCGCTGTTGAGAGTGGGTGGTGGTTGAGTCGTTTACAAGAGTCCAGGACCCAACATTTAGACTACTAACTTCCCTACCGGGCCGTGGGATCTACACCAGTAGCGAGCCACTCGTTCTATTTATCCAGGATTTCCTAAGCTTTGTGTCGTCAGTCTCATTCCTTGGCCGGCTTTTAGTCTCGGGCGCGACGACCCTTCAGAGTGGGTAGTCGAGCTACCCCGCTGCATGGTTTGCTGGTGACCAGATCTGAAGCCCTACAAGTGCAGGGCCATGCAGATCTCCGAGGTGTTGAACCCTTTCTTCCTCGATGCCTGCAAAGAGGGGAAAAGTGGCGGCACCGGTCTCGGAGGGCTGACGCAGAAACCCCCTGGAAGCGCTAGATCTTGTTTGGGGGGGAATGCGCCTCCGTCATACATGAACCACCTACGGCGACACAACGACGACAAGACTCGGCTTGGCAGTTGCAGGATGGCGTCGACGATTCACCTCGAAGCAAGGCACGGGCAGCACGAAGGTTTTTTTTTTGGTTCAGCACGGCACGACTCGAAGCCGGTTACTGACGATGCTACGCAGCCCGAGACAAGTTGGGAGTCCTACCAAGTTTGGCAACAATAAGCTCGAATTCTTTGCCGCATAGTCGCAGCGAGTCGAGGGAGGGGTAAAGTCGGTTGACGCCAAATGCCACATGGGGGGCATTTGGTGGGTGGAGATGTCGATAGACGCGGCTGCGCTATCTTCGGCAAGCCCTGGTCTGGTCTGGTCTGGCTGGCTTCGAGCTGGATGTTCAGGCGCGGGGTAGAGCGGTTGAGGAGGCTAAGACTCGGTGCCTAGTGGAAATGCATGTGCAAGTGAGGGTTGGTGTGTGTGTGTCTGTGTGTGTCTGTTTTGTCATACCTGTTGGCGATGGAGAGTTGGGATGTGCAGTGGTGGTGGTGGTGGTGGTGGTGGTGGTGGTGATGGTGGGGGTTGAGGTGTTTTGGGCTGTCCTGTCGGAGGGAGAGCAGGCGAGACAAGAGGAGAGGAGAAGAGGGGGAGAGAAAGGAACAAGCCCTGTCAACATCAACAGTCAGCAGCAATGCAAGAGGCGGCACACCGGTCGGTCGCTGTATGGTACGGAGGAGAAGGCGGAACGGTGGGTTGCGCGATGGGGCCGGGTTTAGGCACCTATCAAAAAGGCCCGAGACGAGTGAGGCGGAAATAAACCAGACCAGGCGGGGCCAGACAGAGACGAGAGAGGGCTGAACAGACTCACCAGAGAATGAAAGAGAAGAAAGAGAAGGAAAAGAAGAAAGACGCCGAGCCGCATTCGCCTTTCGGACCGGGTTGCGGCCGGGCCCCATCGACAATGGAGCAAGATATGGACATCACCTCACTGCGCAGGAGACTTTGCCAAGCAGATGAGGAATTCTCGCTTGGGCCTTAAAGGGGTTGCGTTGTGCGCTGACCTACGCGCCATGTGAGGTCATGGTGCCGCCGTTCCCGACTGCGCTTCAGCGAGCTGGACCAGGGGCCTCTCACCAGGCCATTGCCCGATTCGTTGCGTCGTGGGGGTCTACCGCCCTGTCAATTGCCCACCTTGCTATCATGGCCGACGCCATTGGGCCATCTGCGTCGCGGCGAGGCCCTAGAGGCTAGACCCATGGCGTGCCTCGCATGGAAAAATAGGTGGAAACACTGGAAAGCCTCTTGTCAACAATCTGTGTGTGTTGTGTGTTGGACCCGAGTCTGAGGCCAACGCGATACGGCCCAGTCCATGGAACGCCGCGGCCTCGTCGGCGAAAGACGTCCGTACATATATGTCGCCCGCTGCCCGTTTGTTCTCGGCCTCTTGTCAACACACAAACACACAAAAACCACTTCTTTGTACTCTCTACCACCTTTGCCGAACACACCTACCTACCTGCCCTACATATACTAGCTCCATCTCAACCTACCCGACCCAAGATTCATTCACATCTCTCACACGCCCTACACATCTCATCCATCCAGATCTTCAGCCTCAACCCAAGATGCACGCCACTCGTATTCCGCCTGCCCAGCCAAAGCGCGCTGCCTTTATCGACTCCATCGTCGGCCTCTCCGGCCCTCTCTCGTCCATGTCATCCATCTTCTCCCTCATCTCCCTCCTGACCCTGGCCTACCAAGTCCGAACGCCGCTGCCCTCGACCCAGGAGCGCCTCGTCACCCTGATGCACACCATGTCACCCGCCTCAAGACCACTGGACCAGCAGACGGCGCCGGCCTCATCAAAACGCTACTCCCGCGAGGAGGTCCTCAACTCATTCATCCACTTCCTGAGCCCGGTCCTCAACGGCATGGCCGGCATGCTCGAGCTCCTCTCCGCCACCAACGCCTTCTCGCGCCCCGAGGACTTCCGCCAGTTCTGGGACCTCGAGGGCTGCAATCTCATCCGCGAGTTCATCGAGAGCGGCAGCCCTCCCCGCCGCCTGGAGGGCTACGACGTTCCGTTCCTCGACGCCCTCGTCCAGGACCCGACCTTCCGCATCGCCCTGGGCAAGAACAACGGCGTCTTGCTGCTGGTGCCCGGAGACGCTCAGGTCGGCGACGACGTCTGGTGGGACGATGAGGCGCAGCGCCTCGCCGTCTCGCGACACAGCGAGGACAAGATGACTAGCAGCGCAGAGTCTTACCTTGACGAGGGAGCACGGAGAGCGAACTTTGCTGTGCAATCTGCTACCTAGGATGGACGCAGACCGCACGAATGAGACATGACTTTTTTTTTTTTTTTTTTTTTGNTTTTTTTTTTTTTTTTTTTTTACGAATTTTAGAACCCATACAGATTTTCCATCGTCGCATGGATTGGGATAGAGCACTGGGTGCAAGAGAAGGATAAACCAGGAGATTAGACGGACATGGTTTTTGAGCGACAGCCTTGTAATGCATGCTATCTGGCTTTATTTAGATTATCTTTAAATACCTACGTACGTTACGTTACTTGAACACATCAGATTACTTCACATGTTTCAAATTTTTCCCTTGTTGTTCATGCAGATGCGGATTGGGTGCATGCACATGCAGGCATGGATGCGCTGGTGGATCATGGATTCATCCATGACACAGTGCTAGCCTTTCTTCCAAACGGTAGCGTGCCCACTCTTTTTTTCAAGCTTCAAGCTTCTCGACCTCCGAGTCTCAGTCCTCCGCTTGCAACCAGGTGATTGATCCTCTTAACCGACACCATGCCCTCCGAAGAAGAACGCGACAGCCGAGGCCACCGCAGCCGGCCTATCGATGACCGCCGCGAGGAGTTGGAGGACCGCGATAGGCGATCTAAACATTCAGACCGCGACTCCCAACGCCACGAGCGCCGCCGCTCTCGCGATCGACGCGACCAGCACAAGCGACGTCGCTCTCGAACCCCGGAAACTTCACGAAAGAGGTCTAGAAGTCGAGATAGGGGTAGCCGTCGAGACCGCGACGGCGACGGCAACCGTGACCGAGATAGGGGTGGAGACCGAGATGGAGACCACCGGCGGCGGCGGTCACGCGAAGGACGAGACTCGCGTCGTCGCCGATACGACGAAGACGGCGAAGACAATGATGGGAAAAGAAACAAGGACAAGGACGATAAACAGCTCGTCAAAAGGAGCCCCATGAGACGTAGCGGCCCTCTGCCATCTCAGCAGGACTCGTTTGCCGTGACTACTGGCGAGGAGCCCGAGAAGCCCAAGGAGAAACCCAACTTTGGAACCACGGGAGTTTTGGCAGCGGCGTCCAACTCGGTGGCACAAATGGATGGATCGTCAATCACGCTCAAGTACCACGAGCCGGCCGAAGCTCGCAAGCCATCGCCTCGCGACCAGTGGAAGCTATTCGTGTTCAAAGGGGAAGACGTTGCCGATACCGTCGACCTCAGCGCCCGGAGCTGCTGGTTGGTCGGTCGGGAGGCCACCGTGGTCGACTTGCCCGCTGAGCATCCGAGCATTAGCAAGCAGCACGCCGTCATCCAGTTTCGGTACACGGAGAAGAGGAACGAGTTTGGCGACAAGATTGGCAAGGTCAAACCTTACCTCATCGATCTTGAGAGCGCCAACGGCACAGTCTTGAACGATGATAAGATTCCCGACAGCAGGTACCTGGAGCTCAGAGACAAGGATATGATTCAGTTTGGACACAGCACGAGAGAGTACGTTGTGATGCTTGCGCCTCGGAATTGAGAGCAGTCTCTTGGACGGGGCTGCCCGGCAAGCAGCAGCCAACTTGCCTCGACCAAGGCTTCACTCAGCCAGTTTCAAGCGCAATATCTGTCTTGGCCTCGCTTCTTTGAGGCTTGGGGCGGAACGCGACTGGTTACATTTTGACGTCAGATTGTGCTTCGCGAAATCACCAGCCCGACGCTGAAGTTTCCCATTCTGGCTGGGCTCAACGGAGGTAGTTTGAAAGTTTGGGTTCAAGTGTAACAGTGACTGGTTCTCGGGGCACGAGGCATTCTGTCAAGACCACGAAAACCCTATCACATGGTGCCACGCCAGTCGTCAGGAATGACTGGGCTCGCCTTGTTCAGCTCTACCGATACGAAATCGAGGATTTGACGACAGTAGAGGCGCGAAATGCGAAAAGGTCTCTTGCGGCTCTTGCGCACCATGGCTTGATGGAAGAAGCCCAGGCCAACGATGCTGTGGCGGCGAGGCGACGGTAGTATCGATGACACATACGGAGTCATATCAGCCGAACCGACCAACAAAAGTAAAAGGCAGGGCGAACTGGGCAAGATCAAACTTGGAAATGGTCACTTTGTTTATGACTGATTGGAAAACGTCATGGGGTGCGTTGCTGTCGGGCGACAGCAGGCGGCGCTGCCTGGGCTGGCAAAGCCTCGACGCGTGGCTTCAAAGATGTAGTCCTGCAGAGTAGTCCTGGAGAGCAGTCCTGGAGAGCAGTCCTGGAGAGGCATTCGCGGCGGTCAGCAAGAGAGGATACGATACCGTCGCTTCCATGGAACCTTCAGTAGACTTGGGTTTCTACGGTTCGAGTGCTTTCAACCTCTGATAGATGGCCTCTGGCTCCAACCAAGCAGTGTTACGTGGCACAAGGATTCCCCATATTCGCCCCAGGAGATGTCGAGACCCTGCATAAACCCTCTCGCCTAGGCTAGTTCCCAGGCGCGACACCGGGGCCGGAACCCCGCCGAAGCACCCGGCCGCTGTGGCATGCCGTCGCTACAGAATCTACAATAGACGAACATTTGCGCATTGTTGAGCCTCATCTGCCAAGAACCTCCGCCGTGATCCGATTTCTCATCCGCCACCCAAGCGACGCGACAGGGAAGCGGGCCAGTCGAGGCTATTTCAGGCTTCCCCGGGCGGCTGTACGCCTCGTCGCTCTCCCGCCCGGGCGAGAGCTGAGGGCTGAGCCACGGAGCGCGTCGGCCGGGATTGTCTCATTGGCATCCTCCCCAGGCTGCTTTCAAGGCGGTGCTCCACTCCATTCAGGCTCAGCTCTCCTTGCGACTCGCGACTCGCGACTCGCAGTACCCTGCCTCGTGGCGGCTGACCTGCAGCGCGGGAGCGCAGTGTCGCTCGCGGCTTTGTCCCAGAATGTGACCACGCTTTCTCGCTGATGAAACGTCAGGCAGCACCTTTTTTTTTTTTTCTCCCTCGCAGTCGTAGCCCATTTATAACCCGCCTGCCGCCCTGCCCTGCGTCGTCGGCTCGCTTTCTGCTAAACTGCTTCGTACCCTCAATGACATCTTCATGGAATCTCCCCTCTGATGTCTGCGTTTACAACGATTCGTCATGGTGAGTCCGCGCACCCTGGACGCTCCGTCTTTTGCTAACTCGGTCTAGGGCTCGGAAAATCGATCGATAGCGCGCTACGAGACGACGGCCGTGTACACGCACCCCGAGGCCAAGGTTGACATCGTCCTAGTCCACGGCCTCAACGGCTCGCCCGACAAGACATGGAAGGCCAAGAACGATATGTTTTGGCCGCTCGACCTCCTGCCGGCCTCTCTGAAGGGCGTGCAGGCGAATATTATGGTGTACGGCTACAACGCCGACGTGTACTCGAAGCGGAATGACCAGAGCGCTAGCGACAACTTCATCCAGCAGCATGCACAAACCCTCGTCACAAACCTCACGCTCTACCGCAGGAGCGAGGGCACCTTCAAAAATCCCATCATATGGGTGTGCCACAGCTTGGGCGGGATCCTCGTCAAGAGGGCTCTGCTCTATTCCAACGATTTGCGGGCGGCGCATCACGAAGATCACCGGTCAATCTACGTCTCTACCTTTGGGCTCATCTTCCTGGGCACCCCGCACACCGGGTCGGACGGCGCAACCTGGGGCATCATGCTGCAGGCCATGTCGGATGCGATTATTCCGCGCAAGTTCTTCGAGTCGGAGTCGGTGCTGTTGAGGACACTGAAGAAAGACAACGAGACTCTCGCCAACATTAACAGCCACTTCCTGGATATTTACCAGCGCTTTCACATCCACATGGCCCATGAGAACCACAAGACCGACGTCAAAGGCACCAAGTACGTTTTGCGTTGATGCTTCTTGCTGTTTCAACCAGACATGCTAATCCTTCCCCAGGGTCCTCATTGTTGACGCCAATTCAGCCAGTCCTCAGCTACCCGGTGTGACGTACTACGGGATTGAGGCGACTCATACCGGCATGTGCAAATTCGATGGGCCAAGCGCACCAGGCTACCGAAACATCTCGACCGACATTCGGCAGTGGGTCGTTGATGCTCCCGCCGTGGTCCAAGTGCGCTGGGAAGTCGAAGAGGAGGAGAGGCGAGCCCGCATGAGAAATGAAATATCGGAACGAATGTCACCTTATGCGGATCCAGTCGACCACCAAGCACACGGACATGCCGACCAAGCACCGCTCACCTTCATAAAAGACCAGACGGCGTCGCGGCCAGTTCGCCTTGAAGCGCCCGAGCCAATCCCGCAAGCTATCGATGAGCCGCTTTTTATCCATCCCGAGCGCTTTCGTCCAAACTCTTACTTTCGAGGAAGGGGGCAGGAGCTGAAGGACCTTCACCGCATGCTTATGGACAAGGGCCGTCGCGACCAAGGCACGTCGGCTGTTCTGATCTGGGCTGTTCCCGGAGGCGGAAAGTCGCACCTCGCGAGGGAGTATGCTTTTAGACATCGGCATGACTACCCCGGTGGAGTCTTTTGGATTCGGGGCAAGGCTCAGGAGGACCTCGAGGACGGCTTCTTGAAGATGGCTAAGAGCGCAGCGATTCGAGAAGGCATCCGCGTCAAAGACGAGTGCGACCTACGGGACCCAACCAGAGCCATTCCCTTGGTACGGAAGTGGCTCAACCGCTCTGAAGACTGGCTCCTGATCCTGGACGGTGTTTTACACGATACGCCTGGGCTGTCAAATTACATCCCTGATGCAAAGCACACGAGCCTGATTTTGACGTCGACTGATACGTCGATGGCTGGCAACCACAAGTTTGGCAGTCCTCAGAAGATTGAACTGGGGCCTCTTGATGAAGAAGACGCTCAGATCATGCTGTTGGAAGAGATGGACAAGAAAAAGCCCTGGACCCAAGACGACCGGAGTCGCGCCCTTGAAGCTGTTCTTCTCATGGAGTGTCTGCCGCTTGCCGTCCATGCCGCGGCGAGGCAGCTGAGGGCAACCCGAGAGCCGCTGTCCAAGTACATCCGCTCTTACAAGAACCGCCCACCTACGGGAGGGCTGGGCGCCTACAAAGGCGTCCGAGACAAGCTGCAGGAGCGCGGTGAGACGGCGGCTCTCAATTTGATGTATCTCTTATCGTTCTTCAGCGGTCGTGTCCCGGTAGAGATGCTTGCGCTTGGTCTAAGAGCCCTCGACAAGCGAACGCCGGTCCGGACACACGACTCGATGGGAAAGCGCAGCCTAAACAAGACATTTACCGTTCTCATTGCCTTTGCTCTTATCGAGCGCGATGAGATTGAGGATGCCCCGTCTGCCACTGCCACGAGCCCGGACTCGTCCCACTCCGGCCCGCCATCGACCGAACTGCTGGACATGCTGAAGATCCACAGCATCGTGCAGACCTTTTTCCGCGAGTCACTAAAGAAGGAGAAGAACCAGTACGAGTTCTGGCTGGAGAGGGCCGCCGCCGTGTTCTGCAAGTCGTTCGACGAAGGCGACTCTCGCGCCAGGGAAAACCCAGAGATGGGCCTTCCGGACGATTACCGCCGGTACGCAGCCCATGCCCGGAAAATCCTCGAGCACATTGCCCGCGTCGACAGGCCGGCGGCTGAGCTCCGGGTCGCCGAGCAGGCTCTCCGACGCCGGCTCGGGGATATTCAGGGGCACGTTTCCACCGTGTCCCGCGCAACGACGACAGGCGAGACGGAACGCCGCGCAAAAGACCCCCACGTGTCCGTCTTTGAGAGAACAAACAGCTTGTCCGTTCCCAGCTCCGTCACCACGACGGACAGCCAGAGTGACGAACCGGGGGGTCTTGGGCCACAGCTTGCATGGAATCACCAGGCTAGCTTGCCTCTAGATGCGAATCCCCACCATTACCACGTGCCATATCCCCAAGATGACCCGATTCCAGCACCGGCATTTGTCCATGATGGACAAGTCGGCGACTGGAATGCCGGGCCCTCTCAGCACGAAGCCCAAGATGTGTCGGAGAGCCATCGCACCGTGCGGCGGCAGGCGGCGAAGAGGTACTACGACCGCGCCGGCGCATGGCGCGAGACAAAGAAAAAGGTCAACGAGCCGCGCGTTGTGAGCATCAGCAGAGAATTTGCCGTGGGCCAGTTCTCGCCGGCGGTGTCGACCCTGTCGCAGCTGGTTGGTTCGCGCACTGGGGGTTCGTCTCCTGTGTTTACCGACGCTGGTCAGCATCTCGCTCGCCTACAGAGCGCGAGTCAACATGGATTGGGCGATGCTGACCTCAAGAGTGAAGCCGAGACGGTCGGTGCAGCACAAGGAGGACCTGCACTGGAGGAGCATGTCGGCAGTGTCGGAAACTTCAATAGAGGCCGGGCGAGGGGGAATAGTAGCTTGTCGATGCCAGCAGATCTCGACAGGTCTCGGTTGCGGGCTCAGATATCCCACCACCACCACCAGGATGCTTTTGACGAGGATCCTTTCTTCGATGGGAGCAGCTTTGGCGCGGCGTCCATCCCGTCCATACATCACCACCAGGAAGACTGGAGGCCAGGCTCCCACGACGGCCCTCAACCCAGGCACTCCCCAACCAGCCACTCGGACTCTTATCTCGATACCGAAGTCGGCCAATGGGCACCCCATGGCCTCCCTATAGTCGTCAGCTCGACGAGCAGCCTCGGCCCCGCGGTCCATCCCCACCACCACGCCAGAGACTCCGGCTACGCGGGCGAGACATTCTCCAATTCCCTCCCCAGCAGCCAAACCACGCTCCAACCACCCCCGCACTGGCGCCCATCCTCGCTCAACCCAGACGGCTACTCCTCCCAGCCCCTCTCGCGCAACGCCTCGTCAAACCACGAGCCCTCCGGCGCGCCGTCGCAGACCCTGCCCATCCAGACCCGCCGCGCGCCGTCCATGGCCCGCACGGAGCCCTCGCCCCGCATCGCCGGCTTCGAGAGCCCGCCCACGAGCTACCGGGCCTGGCAGCAGCGGCACGCGGGGCCGTGGAGCCCGGAGCGGGTCGAGGCTGACGCGGGGGAGGATGGTACGGAAATGGTTAGGTCCGGGTCGGGCGGGATTCAGTTCAACGGACGCATTGTCGAGTTTGGGCAGTCGCCGCTTAGCGAGGCGGTGTATCCGCTTGAGATTGCCGAGTCGGAGCCGCTCTGGGAGGATGATGAGGTGCCGGGCCCGCGAAGCAGACCTCTGGGGCTTGGGATTGTCAAGAAGAATCGTGAACAGGGGCGACAGTCCCCGTGAGCTGAAGATGAGACTTTTCATGGAGTTTTGGCGTGTTTTATTTATTCAGAAAGCATTTTCAGGGGTAGCGTAGGGTATAATTTGTAGGATCAGGCGGAGGCGCTTATTATTGTTGCAAGATGGTGTGTAAGAGAAGCAAAAGGCTTAAAAGATTACTAGAACAATACTACAATGTTTCCTAATAGATAAATCACTGCCTTTCACTAATCGCGGTATCCACGAGCCGGAGGCTCTCTAGGCTGTCCCGCCAACATCTGGACATTGCATCCACTCGGAGCAGCCTCGTAACACCGCCGCTTCCCACACGCGCAAGACCCATCGTAGACACATATGTAGCCCGTGCCGCACTGCCCGTCCGCATCGCACTCGCCATGCGCCGCGCAGGGGCTGGTGACGTTGGCCCCCCACCCGCCGGCAACGCGGGCGATGGCGATGGGGGGGACGGCGCGGGGGATGAGGATGGGAGTTCTTGGAGTGGGTGTCGCGGTGGTGTTGAGGCTGGTGGCAGTAGTGTTGAGGTTGGCGGTGGTGTCGACGGGGGGCTTTGTGGTGTACTTGGTGAGGGTGCTTGTCACGGTCCTGATGAGGCGGTTAGTACGGGGGGATGCGTCGTCTTCGGTGCTGCGGTGTTACTTACACGGGAGCCGGCTTGGTTGTCGTTGCGAGGATGCGCTTGCAGAGAGAGACGCGGTATTCCAGGGGCGCTCCGATGCCGGGCTTCGTGCCGGTGACGAAGCGGGCGCAGTTATCCGCGGTGCATGTGTCCCCTGCCAGGCCCGTGGTGGCCAAGGACACGGCATGAAGGATTATGAAGGGAGCTGCTTTCATCTGGAGGGTGTGGATCGGATTGGCTAGTGTTCGGCTTAGAAGCTGAGTATCGAAACAGTTTGAATGGAAGGGTGTTGGGGACAGGTCGGTCTGTAGAGCAACCCTGATCTCGAAATTGATGTGTGCTTTATACCTTGTTGGGCGTAGAGGGTTTCTCACAAGAAAGGGGCGAGAGGCGATCAATGATGACATCTACCACTCAATCTTTTCACGAGAGGCGTCAATATTGTCTGACTTTTTTGCCCATCCTTTGCAAGGCGGAAGCTGAAGCCTCCATGCCACGAAGCCACTTGGTTCCTGGTGAGGCACCTCCTCGGCGGTGGCAATTGCATGAAACCGACGACCAGACGGAACAAGAAAATATCCGTGGCTTCGAAGAGGGTAGCACAATGAAGAGGCTGCAGAGACAGATGGATGCATTGGGTCGAGACTCACTGGTTCAGGGGACTGTTCCACCGCCCACAAACAGAACGCAGTGACCAACGTGAGAGACGAATTATACCGATCAAGGTGGGACAAGCCTAGACAACTCGCGTGGCCTGTGTGAGCTGGCTATCTGGAGTGACACCAATAAAATTGTCGCGTTGCCTATGGTGATACAGCCCCCGAGACTGAATCTACGCGTATCGAGACACATCGTCATTTGGTGTCGTTAATTCATCATTGAGAAAGCCGTCGTGTCGTGTGTAGGAACCCGACGGCCAGACACTAATCTGGCAATGGCTCCGGCGGCCTGAATCGATGGTCCTCTTGACTGTTGAGACATTTGCGGCGACAGCGCGGTCGATGACGGGGCTATAGGCTCACTCGGTTAATGCTGAAGCGACGGGATACGAGCCGTCCAATATCCTGAGTGTCTCGGAAGCCGGCTGACGGAACGACGGAACGACAGAACAATAGAACAATGGAACAATGGAACAATGGAACAATGGAACAATGGAACAATGGAACAACGCCTTGCGGGACGAGACAAAGGAGGTGGAGCTGAGCCAAAGCCTGAGGCCCTGAGATGATAACAAGGTGGCACAGCGACGGGACGGGATCACGGCCGTAGCGGAAGTGGCCCGTCTCTGCAACGGCGTTGGATTGATTGGTGAGTTGTGAGGTCGCAAGCCGTTGATAGTGCGAGCCAAGGATGCATGGGTGGACGGCCGGAAGGCGAGAGTGACCAGAGAAACATCGTGTAATCGGGCGTCTCCAAGCGTGTAGAGCATAGTGCCGACCTTGCCAGGCTTACCAACTCCAACATCCAACTTCCAGCTTCCCATCTTCCCATTACACTCACCAACCCACCAACTGACAACTAATCGCAAGAGCACCATCGCTACCATAATCATGTATGGTATTCACGCCAGCGGAAAATCGGATCGCTCAGGGATCTTGCCGCGGATGCGTTTTGTGCCACTTCCCTGCCCGACGCATAGATACATACCGTAGGTCGCACCGTCACAAAACTCGCAGTCCCGGATCACTCCCAACATGCCTCTCAACCCAAGACTATGCTCACTGGAGACACGAGACGAAAACACTGGCCCCTCAAGGTAAAATACCGACGTTCGCGTTATCGCCAGCTTCCCCACCGGTGCCCACTCCGGTCTACCCCGTCAATCCTCCGTATCTCCCTGAACAAGGTACCTAGATCAACGTGTTCCGGCTTGAGGACTATCTCTATGTGGGTGTCTATCGGATGGAGCTCGGGTGCACAACACCATCGAGGCGATGAGCGAGAAATGACGGCACGGTGTTGATACAGCGGCAAGGACGGCCGGCAACAATCTTGGGCAACGTTACAAGGCGGGATGGACGAGCCGGACTCCAAGAAACGCAAGTGAGCGTGAGTCGGAAATTGGGAAGGAAGCCATGAGGCAGGTTTACGAAGTACTTAAAGACTCAGCTTCTTCGAAACTGAAACCGTCCCTTCTATTCACTTCATCTGATTCTTTTCCCGTCTTGATACCTTTTTCTCTCCATCATTCCTCTCCCATCATTCCTTTTCACCCATAACCCTTCTTCCATCCTCTTCCCCAATCCTTCACAATGGCCCCCTCCGCCATCACCCCCGAGACCACTCCTGAACGTGACATCTACGTCAACAAGGCCTTCCACAGCCGCCGTCATGTCACCTCCCTTTCTTCCATCAAGCTCAACGACGGCAACGTCATCCCCCAGCTTGCCCTCGGCGTCTACAAAGCCCCCAACGGCCAGGAGACCGAGGACGCCGTCACTGCCGCGCTGGACGCTGGCTATCGACACATCGACTCGGCTGCTCGCTACGCCAACGAAGAGGCCTGTGGACGTGCCATCCGTCACTGGCTTGAGCGCACTGATACTCCCCGTGACGAGGTCTTCGTCTGCTCTAAACTCTGGGATGCGGACCACGGCTTCGAGGCAACCTTCAACGCTCTGTGCGAGTCGCTGGACAAGCTCGGCCTCGATTACCTTGACCTATACCTGATCCACTCCCCCGCCGAGTGCGAGCACAAGCGCCTCGAGAGCTGGCGCGCTCTCGAGACGGCCCAGCGCCTCGGCAAGGTCAAGTCCATCGGCGTCTCCAACTTTGGCGCCAGCCACATCGAGAGCCTGCTCGAGAAGGCACGCGTGGTCCCGGCCGTCAACCAGGTCGAGGTCCACCCTTTCTGCCAGCGGCGGGCCCTGGTCGATCTCTGCAACAGAAACGGCATCAAGATCGAGGCCTACTCCCCGCTGGCCCGCGGCAACAAGCTCCAGGATCCGACCATCTGCGCCATTGCTGACAAGTACAGCAAGACCCCGGCCCAGGTCCTGCTGAATTGGAGTGCTTCTCGCGGAAATGTCGTCTTGCCCAAGAGCTTGACCGTCCACCGCATTCGGAGCAACCTGGAGAGCTTCGACTTTAAGCTTTGCCCGGAGGATGTTGCTGTGATTGACAGCCTCGAAGAGAATTATGTCACCGGCAGCATGCACAAGTCTCACGACTGAAGTCGTTTGATTATCACCTCTAGGTGGTAATACAGACGATCCATGAAAATCCGTTCAAGGCATTGCAACCAGAACTGCCCGCATGGGACCCCCAACGCGTCGACTTTGTGAGAGCCTGCGAAACCGCTGGGCAGCTTCTCTCTCGGACTTTGCCTTTCCTTTTATTCTTTTTCTGTTTAGCTCGGAGTGAGGAGACTCACAACGGGTCAGAGGCCCTCATCTAGGAACAGCCAACGTTGTGCTTCTCCCAGTGTCACACGCACAGCTGCAGGCTTGATAGGCGTTTAACGTGAACCAATGAGAACAACATGACTTGACTACTTACATGCTGTGCTTCAACGTGTCTGTCCCATGTAGCCCAGAGTGATTTCTCCGCCGTCTCACGCACGGAATGCTTCCTAGTGGGCCAGCTCGGAGGCACCGTGCATCCGTTGCATTTCCGTTGAGAACGCCGGCAGCCGTCAGGAAAAAGGCCGTCCCACCGGCGGCTCAACGGACACCCGAGCTCGAATTGGAGAAGATACGGATAGGGGTCCGCTTTCGTACGAACAATCCGACGCAGAGCAGATTGTATATCCAATTTTCTTCCTTCTCCTGTACCCTCACCCCGTTCGTCTAATTCTTCCCGGAAGAATTAGGACCATTACATGCGACGGTCCACGCAAACATTCATCCGAGCTTGTAAGGCTTAGCCGGGGACGGGGAAGATAGAGAGATGAGATAGAATAAGGGAGATCATCTCAGGTTAGTCCGGCAATCGACGTATCACTAAAACATTAGAATGAAATAGGTATGCGCCTTGCAGTAAACCACTTATTTGAGTATTCTTTAAGGCTATTTAAGCTATGGAACCATCGTTTTTCTCCGTATCGCTCGCAAATCAGTTACAAGCAATAAAGAAACATGGGCAGTAATTATAGAATAAATGTACTGCTACTTATGGTACTCCAATAGCAATCCCAGTTCGTCAACGCCATGCGTAAGTACAATTTCGCAGCCAACTAAAAGCCCTCTCTTCATTATGTATCATGCTTCCCATATCTCATTGAATACTTATCTTTGCGGTGCCTCCCACATGCCTACAGAGTGGCAGTTCGCACAATCCCCCCCTCCGTGATGAGCATCGGTGGCACCTCCATGGGGCTCCGTCCATTGCGGTAGCACCAGAGCCGGCTGAGATCTTTGACCTTGACTTCCCCAGCAAGCTTCTTCTTGGCTGGGAGACCGTGGACTTCCACGGGGGTAGAAATCTCACCGGTCCCAAAGCCCCTGGTGCCGGCCCAGCTAATCTCAAAGGCCTCGCGGGCATTGGCCATCGCGTCGCCTTCCTCGCCCATCTTGAGGACCTCGTCCATGAATTCGTTTTCTTCATCGGCCCCGGTGTACGTTTGAGTTTCCTTGTCGAACTTGAGCGGGAACATGCCGTCGAGGTAGTGCTGGTTCAGCTGATGCCCTCCGCGCCCGTTGGCGCGAGCGAACAGCCTGCCGAGGAAACGAGGGAGCTCTGGGGAGCACATGCGATTCGTTGCAAAGTGAAGGACGCCCCATATGGCGACAAAATCGGTGTTGTGAGCGTAATGCTCGATGTGGCCGATGGCCCTGTCCTTGGCAGCTGAGATGGATCGAGTCGAGGACACAGACGGCGATTCCTTGTGAGCGACTGGGATGTGTACCTTGATGCCGTTTTTGGTGTCCTGGGGGCTGCTAGCGGGTGATTCATACGTCGTCTCAGTCATGACGGTGCTCATGGCGGACAAGGGTTTCAGTTGGGAAAGACTCTGGGATGCGACGTGGCGATGCGGGTTGTTGAAGTGGTTCGCGGCGTTGCCGAAGGTGTAGACTTCGAGCTTCGCAAGTAGATCCTGGGGAAGCTCCTGAAGTAGCCAGTCAAGTACCAAGCCGCCCTCAATGCCGCCTTGGGAGTGCAAGACAAAGACCACCTTGGACTTGCTTGGGTCGTAAAGAACATCCCTGACGAGTTTGAAGCAGATGCGAACGTCGCTGGTAGCATAGCCAAAGTTGCGCTGGCACAAGCACTCAATGACATCGAAAAGGACGCCAGAGGTTCGGTTGTGGATTCCCAGAACGGGGCGTCCAAAGGTGATGGCAAGTCGGTTGAGGTTTCCTCTCATCCAGTGCTCGCTGCGAGACATTAGCTTAGTTGTTGTAACAGAAGTAAGTGAAGACATACCCGACGGCAACTCCGTTCAGAAAAACCCATTGCTCGTGCGCGTGCTCAGGGCGCGGCTTGGCGTACTTTTCATCCGAGTGATAAGTGTCTGTGTCTCCGTTGAGCAACCGGCAGAGGGCCCAGTTTAGAAGCAGGAATGCGAAGACTCCTATGGCAACGATCCATATCGGGAAGAATATAGTAAAAGGCAGCCCAATGAGAAACAAAAGTTGCAGGATGGCGAGAATTAAGTGGACGAAGACACAGAAGAGATTCTGGGGAGTGACGGCCAGCTCGTTGAACTCTTTGGGACCGGAGGGAGACAGCGGCCAGATGACCCAGGGCAGAGCCCAGATATAGACGAAGAAGTAGTAGACGTCCTTGACGAACAGCTTCCACGGGAAGTCGGTGTGGGCGTAGTCTATGACAGAGACTTCGCCAACCTGGGAGCGATAGAACTGAGTGTTTTTGCCCATGATGATGGATGGTATTTAGGGGAGGAAGAGCCAAATGGCAGCAAGCGAGCAGCAAGAAAGAAATATGAATGCAAAGAACAGCAACGAATCGCCCGTCACATGCCGTCGAGGCGACGAGGCTGAGCGAGATGAGGTGAGCTCAGCTGCGGGAAGAAAAGGCAACGGGATGCCACCCTCGCCTGCTGAGGCCAACAGACCCGGGGAGGTTGGCTCTTCCCTGTTCGCTGGGTGACTCCCTGTTGGTGGCCTTGTGAGCCCTGTAGGGCAGCAAAGGGCCAAAGTGTGGCAGTGCGGCCTGATCATCTGGTCCCGCCGCGAATGGCACGACGTCATCGCTCACACCCCCAAGAAGCCCCAAGAAGGCTTGGAGGGCCCTTTGAAGGCTTGGGGGCCGGTTTAGCGGCTTGGCCCAGCGCTTCACCATCGTTCACTGGCTGTGGTGCGGGATGGAGAGTTGGAGCTGGGATGACTTGTTCGGTGGACAAGCGGAGTTCCCTTGGGTTGAGCGAGTTGGAGAAAATGGCGGCCCGCTAACGGTCGGTCGGGTCAGCCACCTGAGCAACCCACAGCGAGCTGCAAGTCAGCGGGAAGAGGCAAGAATGGATCTAGGATATTTTCTTACGTGAGATTGAAGACCGCCTTCATCTATCGAGATGCCCGATTTCCGAATGTCGTATCTACCTTTCGAAGACGAAAACCCCGACCCCTTCCATTTCGTCCCGTCCCGTCTTCACCTCCAGGCTTTCTATGGACCCGCGCCGACGAACCCTGGACGCTAACCGCAGGCTGACTTTACTGGGTCGAACAGCGTGGCTTAGCGGGCCGCACCCTACCTTCCAGTGCTTACCCCGCTACTCTCCACTAAATCCCCGTCTATCAGGCGGCAGCGATCCATCAGGCACCCGCTGCAGTTCAATGCCAACCTAACCCTGGGATAATCTGAGACATCCGTCACGGGAATCTGCACGTGAACCGGGCATTCACAACAGCCAACACATCTAAAGAGACGACAACCAAACCATTCAAGCTAATTCAACTCGTTAAACCTCAATCACGCCAATACTCCGAGATCATGCCTTCTTTAAGACATGGCCTTGCCATTCAGCTTGGACCCAAGGCCGTTTAACTTGGCCCTCTTGGCCTCCACCTCCTGCATCCTGGCCATCTCCTCCATAATCAGCTTGGGTTCGATCCGCCGCTCAATCGGCCGAGCCAAGCCTAATGCAGCAAGGAAATCCCAGAAGCCGCAATAGAAAAGGTAAAACAGATTGATAAGCCCTAGGTGTATCATCGGGATGATGCTCAACGGAACGTTTCCTGAGCAAGGTTAGCATCACTCATCTTCATCCCACCAATCTTATAGTGTCTTACCAAACAAGCCTTCTCGGCGGCTGATTGTTTGCCATAGTTCTCCCGTCAACACGTCCTTGGCTCCCTCCCATTTCCAGGGCCCTCTGAGTCTGAACTTGGCGTTGAAACTCGCTCCGGCAGCCCAGATGTACGGCAGCCTCCAGCCCTTGCGCGCCCCAAGGGCTATTGTGAAGACCTCAGTGACGCTGGGAGCGCAGTCCATGTCCTTGGCCAACTGGTACGCATAGCTGTCGTGTTCGACTCCGTAAGACACTCGAGCGTCAGGCTTGTGGATTATGCGGTAGTGCCACTCGTCGTCTGGGTGCAGCGGCTTCGGGATGCAGTTGAGGAGGTTCATGGTAAACAGCATCGACTGCATCTCAGCGAGAGGAGGGATAGCCCCGAACCCAGGCCGGATAAACCCGATGAAACCAACCGTCGGATCGTCCGACTTCCAAATCTGCCGAACGTCTGCGTCAAACGCCTCCGGGTAAGCCTTGCGCCCGTCGTTGTCCGGCGTGTTCAGGAAGGGGAACGACGTAAGATAGCCGGTAGCCAAGACGACGACGTCGGGCTTGACCTCTGTGGCCTGGATGCGCTCCGACTCGGGTCTTCCATTGAGTGGGAAACGAGCCACTCCATCCTCTGAGAAATGAGAGGGGAACGGCGCTATGTCGATAGTGCGATCAGGCGGTGGTGGCGTCTCAGTGTTGAAGAAAAAGCGACGGACTCGAGTCCAAAATGGCCAGGTCGTCGGACGATACGGATACGACACGTAGTTGTGGATTCTTTGCCACGCCTTGTTCAGAAACACTGTACAGCCACCGATTAGCAACTTTCAGACGAATTCGGGCGGCAGTACTCACATCTCGACACATGAAAGCGCTCGCTGAAGATCTGCCCGACGAACTGGTCGACACCGTGCGGAGACCCTCCGCAGAGCCAGCACCCAGCGGGCAAGGCCACGAAATGGTAGAAGTCCCATATCAACATGCTATCCCGGACGTGCGGATGAACATACATGGAGTCGAACAGGGTGACCTGGCTGACATCCAGAGGTAGCTGCGGGTAGTCATAGTCTTTGGCTCCAAAGAGCCACGGGAGGAATTTCTGGCCAGGTACTCTCTTTGAATCGCGTCAGTCCGTTTCTGCGATCGACTTCACTCTTGGATGAACTCACCTTGGGTGCACCAACCCATCCATCCTTGTGGCAGAGGACGACCTTCTTGGTATCCCCAGTCACAGCGAGATAGCTGATATCCGCGCCTGTTTCGCCGCTACCAAGAATCAAGACGGTCTTGTCCTTTCCAAACTGCTCCCGGGTCTTAAACTCAGATGAGTGCAGCACGGAGGGCACCTTCTCCATGCCCGGGATGTCGGGGATGTGCGGAATGGCGTGGACGCCGGAGCACACAGCGAGGGCATCACACTCCCACTCGACGACAGCTCCGTCCGATGTCTGGTAGGTAACCACATGAGCGCTGCTGTCTCCTCTCCTGACCGACTTGACCGTCGTGTCCAAGTTGATGTGCGGCCACAGCCGGTAGTACGAAGCGTACGCTTCAAGGTACTCGAGATAGCGCTCGGTAGAGAAGAAGTCGGGCTCGTCGACTCGCGGTCGGAAGTCGGAGAAGGTGGTCAGGAACTTGGACGAGACCAATTCGCCATCTTCGTACGAGTGGTGGAAGAAGATGCCGCCAATCTTGCTATGCGACTCGAAGAGCTGGACCTCGAACGGCGCGACAGGGAAGCGCTGATGGGCTTCGAGGAGGGTCTTTAGCTGGACAAGGCCGGAGGGGCCGCCGCCGATTATAGCGACGCGCATCTTGACTCAGAGAGCTTCTCGAAGGACGATCCGTGTCTGAGGCGATTGACCACCGGGAGGATCAAGGATCAAGGTTGACGAGGGCCATTGTTGCAACGGTTCCCACGAGCTATCCCCCCCTCTCCCCCTCGGGCTTCCAACCTACTCCGCTCATCCCGTCTCGAGCTCACCACCTCTACGTGAAGCTAGCCCGGGCGGTCGCCGGCCTAACCTTGCTCGCGTCCCGGGGATGCTAGGGTTGTTTAGGAAGGCCTAGTGGAGCAAGCGCGATGCGTAACGCCCATAAACGGTATAAACGACCATGAGGTTTTCTGCATGAACAGGTTGCGAAAAGGCGTGAGTGGCCGGCGGTGCAGGCTCTCCGTCAGCGAACGGCCCGCCCAGTTCGGAGCGTCCAGTCAGGGCGAGGGCGAGGCCTGCATCGGCATTTGGACTAATGCCGCAGAATGCCAGGGTGGTGCCATTGGGGTGGGTGCGAATGGGGTTGAGGGAGTTATCTCTGTTCTGGGCAGCGAAGCCCGAAAGAGAACCGAGGTCGAGCTTGTTTCTACAACGAGGAGAGGCACAAGTGGCGTGATTGTCTCCAGCTTGGCTGCATTACTTGGCAAATGCTAATCCGGCAAGTCTAGTATGGCGATGGGCAATACCTAGTTGAAGAGACTCTCGTGTAAGTCGTCCCACCTATTCCCAGCTCCTAGATAAGAGGAGCACGTCAGACTTTAGTAGGCCTATCGGTTGAGGCTAGTCTGTGCGATTGACTACTGCGGCTTCCAGGCCCACCATTGCAGCTGTCAAGGACGCAGTGTCGGGACCAAGAGTATGGGTTGTCAATTAAAGACAAGCCCTGCACCAAAAGCCTTCTTTTGCCATACCGCTATGAGAGCTCGACTCTCAATCAACCGCATTTTCTATCACAGCATTTCTCGGTTGCAGCAGTGAGTTTTACCTCGTAATGAGCACATTTCGCTTATGAACTACAATTTTAATGGGTTTCAAGAATCACCATTCAGTCATTATCTGATTGGATTTCGCGATAAGAGCTCATCCTGTCTATCTAACTCGCCAAGAATGAGTTGGTATCATAATACATTGCACTTCTCGAGGATGGTGCTTATTGCATCGGTTCAACCGACGCTACAGCCCGTCGGACCTAGATCTCCTTGGCTTCCGCCGCATACACGGTCTTGACGGCCTCGCCGTTGGTTTGCGCATCGGGCTTGTAGGCCTTGAACTTCCTAGCCGGGACGCCCTTCATGAACATCTCATCGAGCTCCTCGTATGTGCGGCCCGCCGTCTCGGGGAGACAGAACCACAGGTACACGAGACTCAGGATGGCCAGGCCGCCGAAGATAAAGGCCAGCTTTGCGCCCAGGTTCGCCTTGTTGGGGTTGAACAGGTAGGGGAGAACAAAACTCCACATCATGTTGAGCAGGTTCTGGGCGGCCAGGCCGATGGCGACAGTTTTGACACGCAGGCGAGAGGTCGACACCTCGCAGAGAACGGTGTAAGCAGTGGCGCCGATGGTGACGTTGTACCACCAGCAGTAGATCAGGATCATGGCGACGGTTCCCTTGATAGCTCCCGCAGTGGCAGCAACGGCCAAGCCGCCGGTGAGCCATAGGATGATGGTAAGGACCACCAGGCCCCAGAAGGTAAGGGAGCGGCGGCCAACGCGGTCGACCAGGTACCAGGACATGATGTTTCCAATCATGGAGATTCCCTGCTGGACAATCTGGAGCTTGAAGCTCTCGGAGGTTGAGTATCCTGCAAGCTGCATGTAGTAGGTTCCGTACGAGGCGACAAAGGTGATGCCGCAGAGGGACTGGATGCAGAGCGGCGCGATGGAGATGATGGTCCTGCGGAGGTTGGACTTGCGGAAGCACTCAAAGTAGGTGGCGCCCTCGGTTTCTCGCTTGACCTCCTCGAGGGTCTGGTTGATGGCGGCGAGACGCTTCTTGCCTTCCTCGCCCTTGCTGCCGAGACGAGCGAGAGCGGCGAGGGCCTTTTCCTGCTTGCCCTTGGATGCCAGCCACCACGGGGACTCGGGCATGAAGGGCACGAAGACGGTGGCCACCAGGGCGAAGCCGTACTGGGCGCAGAAGATGGCTCGGTAGGCCCAGCGGTTCTCGAAGGTTCCCGTCTCGTTGACGACGAGGGCGACGATGAAGGGACCGAGGGTGTAGGCCAGCGCTGACAGGCAGGTGAGCATGCCTCGAAGAGCCAGAGGGGTGATCTGATGGGTTCACGGGTTAGTCCATGGCTTGCGGATGCTTGGGTTGCCAACTTACCTCTCCAATGTAGGACACGGTGACGGAGGCTAGAGCGCCGACGGAGAATCCATTGAGGAACTTGCCGCCAAAGAACAGCTCGTTGGTGGTGGAAACGAACTCCATGGTGATGGCGGCGTAGGCGATGACGAGGCAGATGATGATGACGGCGCGGCGGCCTAGCCAATCCGCAATGGTGCCGCATCCAAGGGCGCCAACGACACCGCTGAAGGGTCATCTCGTCAGTGTCCCAAATCCAGAGAGAGCCAAAGAGCAGGCGGCAACTTACGAAGCGACGGGGGCTCCCTGAAAGGCGCTCTGCCATTTGGCAAACAGCACATAGCTGCCGTCGACCTCCTCGCCAAAGTCCTTGCGGAACTCGGGGATGCTGATGATGTTTCCGGCGGCCTGGTTCTCAAAGGACACGAGGAGGATGCACCACACGGCGAAGAGCGACCAGGCGCAGGCGAGGGGGTACTTTTTGATGGACTCTAGCTTGCCGAGCTCGTGCTCCTCCTGGTTGGCCAGGTGGGCGAGGTCGTTGTCGACCGTGTCGAGATGCTCGGCACCGATCTTTTCGGCTGTGGAGACGGGGTCTGCCATGGTGGGAGGAGGGAGGAGGAAAAGGAGGGCACTAGGGGGTTGGGTAGTCTAGTCTTGCTGGATGGACTAGATGGATGGACTAGGTGGATGGACTAGATGGTAAGTGGCTTTGGAGTAGAGCAAGATTTGGAGAAACTTGGAGAGCATCCCCAAACTAATTATACACATGGCGTTACCCCAGGATCCCAGGCCCGAACTGGTGGTTTTAACAGGCGAATCCGGGGTTGTCTCTCTCTCCTCGGCGGGCCCCCCACACGGTCACATCGTCTACATGGGATATTCCCGCGTTACCAAGTTTCCGTTCCATGATGTGCGGCTCCGGTGGACACGCCACGGCTGGGTATTGCGGAGAGGCGTTTAAAGGTCCCTATTCCGGCTCGAGGTCTGGGGTTGTTTTGCGTGGCATGGTGCGGTGATCCCTGAGTCGACCGAGGTGGACCGGCAGATGGGGCACCCAGTCACGTTTCCGGGCAAGGATTTCCGTCATTCATTGCCCCCAGTCCAAGCTAGACTCGTCTGTTACGGGGGGGAGTTGGGTATTAGTTTGCAACGGGGGGCGGCTGGAGCTGTCCGATCCCGCCCGGACAAGGCAACTTGACGCGGCTGAGGAGGGCCGTGGGAGCAATTATTGCACGTCATGGGCTTTCTAATTCCCGGCGAACTGGAGGTGGACTGATGCCGAGGCACGGCGTGAACTGTGGTCTTGGCTTGGTTGCGGGCTGGACACGGGCGGCTGGACGGTCACGGTTGGATTTGATGGTCTGTCCGTTTTCATTACCAAACATGACAGAATTTTAGAGGTAGATTTAAAAGTAGGTATTTTATTTTATTTCAGTTATTCCGCTAGGCCGTCTACTATGCAGTTCTCGTGTGTCATGATGGTTCTAGAAAAACGTCGTCTCGCTCTCGTCTACAATCTGCACCTTGATACACCCGTTCCGCGGGTCTGACGATAGCGTCAGGCCCTCCAGAGCCTTTTCCAGGGGGAAGACGTGGGACACGAGTTTCTTGACGTCGACCAGGCCTCCCTCGATGCATGCAATGCCTGCCGGCCACGTGTCGCGGTATCGGTTGATGAAGCGGAGATCGATCTGGGGGGGGGGAAGCGTGTTAGTGGCAGATTCAAGGGGGTAAAGTGAAGCATCGCGACCTACCTCAGCTAGAGACAAGTGCATAAAGGGCAAGTTGTTCATGATGGACTTGCCAACGCCGACGACCATCAACAACCCACCCCTGCGCACCATGTACGCCGCGGAGCACACGCTGCTCTCGACGCCGGTGCACTCGAGGGCCACGCGCGGCTGGACGTACTCGGCGTCGCCGAAGAGCTGCCTCACGGCCTTTCCGTTGTCCTCGTTGCTCTTGGCGACGTCGACCTGGTACGTCTTGACGGTGGGCACCATCTGCTTGGCAAAGGCCAGGCGCGTGGGCTCGACGTCGGTGATGACGATGGGGTGGGCGCCCGAGGCCCGGGCGCCGGCGAGGGCGAGCAGGCCGATGGGGCCGGCGCCGCAGACGACGACGGGGGTGCCGATGGTGATGCGCGCCGAGTTGATGCCGTGGAGGGCGACGCTGAGGGGTTCGAGGAGGGCGCCCTCGGCGAAGGAGACGGCGTCAGGGAGTCTGATGAGTTAGCTACACATTCATATACGCGGCTGGAGGACGGGCAGTAAGGGATGTAAGAAAGATGGGAAACCTACTTGTGAAGCCACTTGGCCGGGTGCACCTTGTACCGCTGCAGCGTCCCCGCGTGCGGGTACACGCCGGAGAACTCGACGGCCTCGCACAGGTTGTACCGGCCCTCGAGGCACAGGAAGCAGCTGCCGCAGGGCACGCCGGGCTCGATGGCGACGCGGTCTCCGGGCTGGAGGTCGGCGACGCCGGGGCCGCAGCGGACGACGACGCCGGCGGCCTCGTGGCCGATGATGCAGTCGCCCTCGAAGACGAGAGTGCCGATGCGGCCGGTTTTCCAAAAGTGAACGTCAGATCTGGCCGGTGGAAGCAGTATCAGCAACTTATTCTGTTCCTCTTGTCTTATTTCTCTCCTACCCGCAAATCCCCGTCGCCTTGACGTGCACCAGCACCTCGCCCGTCCGCGGCGCGTACACGGGCGCGTCGACGGCCTTGAGGTTGTGGTCGGCCGTCACCTGCAGCGACGGGTTCGGCAGCGGCGCCTGCAGCGTCTCGCGGGCGGTCGAGTGGCCGTTGAGCTGGCGCTTGAGGGCCTCGACGGTGGGCTTGGGCTCGGCGATGGAACCCATTGTGAGGTTTTTGAGGGATGAGTTTGGGTTTCGGTGGGTGGTGAGTAATAATAAGTGACTTCTCGTGCGTAATCTACAAAAGCCTCGAGATGTTGCAGAGACATTCATTCATTCCATCCACCACCTTAAGCTGCCGTCGACCCTAACTAACCCCCGCGACATTTTCTCTGCCCCCCCAGTCTCTCTCGTCCTCCTGACTTTTCCCTCGTGCATATCGTTCCGCAGCCCGGCAGACGCAGCGAGAGTGCGAATTCCTTCCCGATGCAGCGACGGCACTTCCGACACCAAGACCCGAAGCACCCCCCCAGCCAGCCCTCACCAAAACACCAAGACCCGAATATCTGTCACCAGACGGCGAGAGTCCAAAGGAACCCCACCAAAACCCACTAACCCACCCAAAAAACTGGGAGAGAGACACACACGTCCCCGCAAGGCCACTATCCCACCACCACACACCCCCGCCCCCCAGTCGTCCCACATCTCGGCAGCGCCTTAGCGACAGAGTGCTTCGCATTGCCTCATCCGGACAAGTATCGAACAAAGGCCGTCCGTCTCCCCACGATGCTTGGCTAAAGTCCGGGAGAAGCACGGCGGGCTCGGATGCGTTTTGGTGTTGTCATGGGAGGGCTACTGGGGAAGTATGCGGGCTGGATATAATGAAAGCCATGTCATGAGGCCAAGGCAGGGAAGCAGGGCAAGAGGAAAGACAGAAAGACAGAAAGACAGATTAAACGCCAGGTATCATCAGATATCAGACATCAGACATCACACTACAGACATCAGACATCAGACATCACACTACAGACCAAACCCTCCCACAATGGCAACCGACTCCTCCAAGCTGCAGTCGTTCGCCTCCAAGCCCCGCGTCTTCATCCTCTCCGACATCTCCAACGAGCCCGACGACGCCGAGTCCCTCGTGAGATACCTCCTCTACTCCAACCAGTTCCACACCGAGGGCCTCGTGGCTTGCTCATCGACATGGATGAGGAACAAGGTCTGTCCTCAGGACATGCATAAGATTGTCGACGCCTACGCCGGCGCCGTCGAGAACCTCAACAAGCACGCCCACCCGGACTTCCAGTACCCTTCGGCAGCGTCCCTCAAGGGCCTGATCAAGTCTGGCGCACCCGTACGTAGTTTTGCATCCTTCGTTTCTTTACCTCTGATCCACCGTCTAATCCATCTGAAACCATAGGTCTACGGATTCAAGGCCGTCGGCCATGACATCCCCCTGAGCGAGGGCGGCGAGCTGCTCCTCGAGAGAATCAAGGCCCCCTCGCAAGACCCCCTCTGGATCCTCGTCTGGGGCGGCACCAACGTGCTCGCCCAGGTGCTCCTCCGGCTCAAGGACACGCTGCCGGAAGCCGACTTTGCCGCGCTGCGGGCCAAGCTCCGCGTCTACGCCATCTCGGACCAGGACGACACGGGCGCCTGGATCCGCAACTCCTTCCCGGACATCTTCTACATCGCGTCGGTGCACGCGTGGAACCAGTACGGCCTGGCGGCGTGGACGGGCATCGCGGGCGACAAGTACTACGGCTTCGACCAGGGCGGCCCGGACTTCACAAAGGTCACCAAGCAGTGGATCAAGGACAACATCCAGATCGGGCCCCTGGGCTCCGCGTACCCGGACTACCTCTTCATCCCCGAGGGCGACACCCCCACCTTCCTGTACCTCATCCAGAACGGCCTCGGCATCCGCGAGCACCCGGAGTACGGCTCCTGGGGAGGCCGGTACCAGCTCACCGACGTCAGCGCCGACGGCCTGGGGAGCAGCCACTACAGCGACGCGTGCGACGTCGTCGTCGGCCAGGACGGCCGGACGTACCGGTCCAACCACGCGACCGTCTGGCGCTGGCGCGACGCCTTCCAGAACGACTTTGCCGCGCGCATGCAATGGAGCCTGTCGCCGTCGCTGGCGGCCGCGAACCACCACCCGGTCATCAGCCTCAACGGCTCCGCGGGGCCGGAGCCCATGTACGTCGACGCCGAGGCCGGCTCGACGCTGACGCTCGACGCCTCGGCGACGTACGACCCGGACGGCGACGCCCTCACCTTCAAGTGGTGGCAGTACCGCGACCCCAGCGCGTCGCAGTGGCTCGTCAACCTGGAAGTCGCAGAGATGAAAGTCGACAAGAAGGACGCCGAGGGCCGCGTCGTCGAGGTGACGCTGCCGGCGCCGGGGAGGTGCTGCGTCGACCTCTTGAGCAGAGAGCCCCGTGAAAAAGGACAGGTGCTGCACATGGTGCTCGAGGTGACGGATGCTGGGTCGCCGAGCTTGACGAGTTATAAGCGGGTGGTCATCCAGGCTACGAACAAGGAGTTGCAGGGCGGCGGGGGGGGAGGGGAGGATATCGCGAGTGCCATGGAGGCTCTGATGAAGCAATTAGAGTAGGAATAATTGGAGTTGCGTTGAATCAAAGAAATAAAAATACAGGCATTATTCACATGACGCTGAACTGCTCCCATATGACATTTGCTGTTTGAATGTGTGACACATGGAGCCTAGAACAAGTGAGACATGCCGAGTGTCGTTGTCCTCGACAAATACCTAAACCCCCGAAATTATAATATCGTCACCGTTACACAAACACATACACACTAATACTTTGATAGGTCGTCGACGGTTTTGTCATTACTTTATTTTGGTCTACACCTCATTGTCTATTCCATTTTCATCGGCCCCCAGCTCAAGCAAAGATGCGCAGGGGGTAGTTGGGGAGGTAGAACCCAGGGTCGTTGAAGCGCAGACCGCGGTCCAGAGCCGAGATGCTCTCAATCTCATCCTCAGCAAGATCGAAGCTCAGCACATCGAGGTTCTGAGCCAGACGACCAGGGTTGTTCGACTTGGGAATAACCGCCACGCCGCGCTGCGTCGCCCAGCGCAGCAGAACCTGAGCAGGCGTCCTCACATGCTTGGCGGCCAGGTCCTTGACGACGGACGTGTCAAGCAGCGGCTCGACGTCGCGGGTGCGCTGGGAGAAGATGCCCGGCAGCTCGACGAAGCTCTGGGGCCCGAAGGACGAGTAGGCGGTGACGGCGATGGCGTTCTCGCGGGCCAGGGCGATCAGCCCCGGCTGCACCAGGTACGGGTGGTGCTCGATCTGCAGCGCCGAGAGCGGATGGCGCGCGTACCGCTGCACGTCGTACAGGCTCTGCGCCTGGAAGTTGGACACGCCGATGGAGCGCGCGATGCCGGCGTCGACGGCGGCCTCGAGGGCTTCCCAGGTTTCGCGGATGGGCACGTTGGCGACGGCGACGGTGCCGGCGTCGTCCATCCACCAGGCCTGGCGTCGTGTCAGTTGAGGGTGTTTCTGGGTGTTCTGGGAGTTACGCGTGTTCTGGGAGTTACGGGTGTTCATGGTGTTGCGAGTGTTCATGGTGTTGCATGCACTGTTGACACGCCGAGCACAAATAAAAAGTACAACTCACAGGGAACCGCCGCGTCTCGGGCTCAATGTACTTGAGCGCCACGGGAAAGTGAATCAGGTACAGGTCAATGTATCCCAGACCCCAGGCCTCGTTCTGCAGCTTGGCCATGGCCAGCGCGTGCTCGCGGCTGTGGTAGTTGTTCCACAGCTTCGTAGTGACAAAGATGTCCTCGCGCTTGACGAGGCCCTCGCTGATGGCGCGCAGGATACCCTCGCCGGCCTCCTTTTCGTTCTGGTAGTCTGCGGGTGAACACATCAGCGTCGGGAACTACCGCCTCGGGGGAGGGGCAAGCAACGTACCGTAGGCGCCGTCGAAGAGTCGGTATCCAGCCTTGATGGCCTAGAAGAAAACTGTTAGAACTCAAGACCCGGCGACTCGTGTCCTCTCTTGTTGCTCATCCTACTCACGTTGTAGACCGTCTCGGCGGCCTGGTCGGCGGGCACCTTCCACAGGCCAAAGCCGACGAGGGGCATCTCATACCCGGAGGCGAGCTTGATGGTTGAAGGGGCCATTGCGGAGTGTTGGTGATGTATCAGCGAGGGAGTTTGTGTGTATGTATGAACGAGTCTCTCAAAAAAAGGACAGAAAATCCACTTCCAACACTGGGCATTCCGGCTTTATTGCCAAAAAAGATTCCCACCCGACCCCATCTCCATGACGAACAGCCCTCTTCCTTCCCCCCCCCCCCCCCCCC
>LDPL01000172.1:1211803-1266849 GCA_001305505.1 Neonectria ditissima
CTTTTATACACATCAAGATGTGTAAAAGAACCACCCCCCCCCCCTCAGGCGAAAAGCTGAAGAATAGCCCCAGCGCTAAACAAAGCCTAGACTCGTCTACGCCCTCTCCACAGCGGCGGGGAAAGCGTCTAGAACTGCCCAAAGGGGCAACATCGGCCACACCGTTTTCGTCGTGTTTCCCGCCCACCCCCGGAATCCTGAAGGCTTCATCTTTCCCCGTTCGGTCGCCCTCTTTTTTCCCTCCTTCTCTCCCCATTCCCCCATATTTTTTTTCTCCTCATATCATGGCCGATGCGGGTGGTTCCAAGACCCGCCTGAAGAGGACGAGGACGGGATGTTTCAAATGCCGCATGCGCCGGCGGAAGTGTAAGCCACTAAAACGAAGACCCCCCCCCCCTGGGTGGCATCATCGAGTTTTTGTTCATGCAAAAAAGGCTAACATGCTGATTTTTTAAAAATCGTCAGGTGATGAGGGTAAACCGTCGTGTCGCAGATGTGTCGATGGCGGGTTTGAGTGCCAGTACGGCACGCGGCTCTCGTTCCTCGAGAAGAATGCAAAGACCGCTGGGGGCTCGGAGCGCGTCTCCAAGCCGGCGTACGGCAAGCTGAGGGTGCGTTGCTGCCAGGATCCAGCGTAATCTTGCACGAGTCCTCGCTGACGTCTTGTTGTTCCCTTGGGCAGTTCGTCGTGCCAGAGTCCGTGACCGTCCAGGAAAACATCCAGTTCCAGGACGACGACAGCCCCTCGCGGGACTCGGAGAGCACCAATGCCCTGCCCCTTCAGGCCCAGGTTCTCGCAGAGGAGAACGCAGAGCTGCTGCCCCAGCCGCCGACCGTGATCAGCGCCATTGCACTGGAAGCCCCCGTCTTGGACGCGCTTGCAACGCCGTCTCCCGGCGGGCGGGCGAACGCCGGCAGCTACACGGTCGGGATATCGCCTTCCAACGCAGCCTACGAGACCGCCTTGGACGGGCTGCTGTCGCTGGGACACGACAGCTATGCGCCCGCGCCAGTGACGTCCCGGGTTCTCGAGCACGAGACCTTCTTTGGCTCGCCGCCGGATCCGCCGCCTGACTTCTCTCCTGGACGGCTGGAACCGGCGAGCAAGCCAACTGCTGGGGCCTTTCAGAACTGTGCCCATCTGCCGCAGGACCGCGCGGTGCAGCTTCTACGGCACTATCGATACAACATCGCGCCATGGGTATGTGCTTCTGCAGAAAGATACGACTGTCCGTTACTAATGATTATATCGTTTGTTTAGCTGGACATTGGCGATGTGGCTCAGACGTTTGGGCTTCTGGTCCCACGCATAGCCATGGACTCCGCCTCGGTTCTCGACTCGCTCCTAGCCCTTGCCATGACGACCCTCGGCGAACACGTAGACTTGAACTTCGATCAGTGCCCAGTGCCACCCGACCCAAACGGACCCAGCGTCGACATCCTGCACGGCGTCCTGGCTTTTGTCTTCGTAGCTCTCCGTCGACATGTCGTCATCGCGCCGACGTCGTGGCAGAGTCCGGCCAAAAACATGGCTTTTGGACTGCTGAACTCGACGTCGTTTCAGGAGCACTATCCTATTGTCAACTTGGCAGTGTCGTGGATGATGCTGAGACTTGGTAAACAATCCTCACGTGCCGGCTTGAGCAATATTTATTAACTTCATCTTAGATCTGAGTGTCGGGCTCATGAATGGTTCCGCAGTGTCCATCCCCAATATTTTATCCTATGGTGCCTCATCTCCCATGTCCGGAATGTGTCGAGAGTCGCTTAAATACGACCGCGAGCCGGTACTCCTATGTGCCCAGGTCCTCAACCACTGTTTCGGCCAAGATCTTCCCAGCACCCCTGGGATGCACCTCCGTCCATCAACCGCTCAGAACTGGAAGTCGCTCACCGAGTCCTTGAACATGTGGTACAACAACCGGCCTCGGGACTTTAAACCCATGTGGGAGGTTGAAGAGAGTGAAGAGCTCTTCCCCCTTGTCCTCTTCACCAACGGGGCGGCAGTCATGGCGAATCAGCTCTATCACACGTCGATGCTGTTGCTGCTTCAAAACAGGCCTCGAACTCTCGCCAAGGGGCATGGGCGGTCCGTCTTGGTGTCCCCGCTCTGGCACGCTCAGCGGATATGTGCCATCAGCCTGAACAACGACACGAAAACAAGCTGGGATTTCAGCCTCCTTGCGTCCTTCTACCTTGCCGCCAAGTGCATGACTTACGAGCCTCAGCAGCACGCAATTTTGCGAGGCATGGGTCGTATTGGTTCTTTGACGGGCTGGAATGTGAATGCACTCACTGCGCAACTCGTACAAGTATGGCAGCCTGATTGAGCTGCTCGGGGAAACCTCTGTAGCAAAATAATCCACGCAATGGTATTTTTATTGCGCTTCATCGAACTTTGTACCCCCAGGCATTCTCCAGGTCGGCGATGCGCCAACATGTTGCCCAGCCGGTCATGGCTTCGATGCTCTGGATGAGTTTTGACAGGAGTAGATGCTCCGATTTGTGGCTAAGAAGCCGTCCGGCGATCCACAAAGGCTGAATGGCGTTGTTGAGGCATCCTTGGTGAGGGTTCGTCAACGAAATGCCGCAAATGCATTTGGCGTGCCAGATGGCAGAACCCGTATGTCCAACGTCGAGTTTGATCTCTCGGGGCTTGGATCCCAAGAGCAAAGTGCAGGCGGTATGGTACAGCTGGTTAGACGAGATTCCAGCCCAGTGGACAAAGAGGATTTGAGGAAACGGTCGGCTGTCAATTATCTTGACAGGGAGAATCTCAAGAGGCCGATCTTGGAGCCAAGCCTGAAGGTCATGCCAGAGACGGAGCCAGCGTCTCTCAAAGACGGTAGAATCGCATCCGTTGCTTTCGCCGAGCTCCACGTAGCGAGTTCTGTCGGCAACGAGCTCGGAAACTTTGGAGCATAGATAGACTGAGTAGTTTGCGTGCATATCCGGGGACTGGTGTTCTCGGAAGAGTTCGGCTGCTGAGGCTGGGTCGGCGCCAGACGGGAGCCATTTTGCCAGAGGCACAATGGTGCCCTGGGTGCCATCAGAGATGAGAGCTCCGCATAAATCTATAAAACATCAGTTTCAGCGTCTAGATGGAACCAGCTACAAGCAGCAAATCTTACCCATTCTCACATAGCACCAGAAGACCGCCTGAAGCAATCCGCCACTGAACCCGTTGATGTCGAAGGCGTCAAATAGGGCCGCACAGCCCTCGAGATGTCGACGCCAGTCTTGTGGGCTAGCCGACATCATCTCGAGACAGCACAAGATGACGCAAATTGGAATGATGGTGAGGTCGCGGGCCTGTAGCAGGGGGTTGAGGAGTCGGATGGCTTCCTGGTAGAGCTCCAGGCTGTCGAATGAGTGCTGTTTGGCCTCCTTGCGCTCCATTTGCCGGGCCGAGAGGGCGAGGATGGCGTAGAGGAGAGCCGGACAGCGGCGGGCGAGGACTGGAACCTGTACAGTAAAGGCTCTCTCGCTGTCAAACATGTCAAGCTGCGGCTGTCGGTCAGTCTCTAGAGCCAATGCTTTGCCAAGGTTGAGAGACGTACCCATGGAGCCACCTCGGCAACGTAGTTTTTCAGATAGACCAGCCTGCGACCGGTTGAAAGGGCGGCCTTGGTCTGGGCAAGCGCCTCAAAATCTTCACCTGGCGGGCCATCCTCGCCTGGAGCGGGGGAAGTCTCGCGGGAGGGGGCCGCGGTCTGGGCAGTGTTGAAGATAAGACAGCGAAGCTCTTCCTGGTAAGCAAGATACCCAGGATCCTGGACAAACTGGTCAAGGGGCCAGCTATTTGATGGCGAGGAGGAATTGTCCGTCATTGAGAATGGGGTCATCGGACTGGTGAGTGAGGTGAGAGACGAGTAGAGGTGGTGGCGGGAGAGTGGTTTAGACGTCCATCCGCTCGATGAAGGGCCAAGATACTTGTTCTGTGGTGCCAAGAACAATAGGCGACAGGTTTTTCAAAGGCAGAAGAAGGCGTACGACGTCGAGACCGGGCAGATATCGTCATAACCATCAAGCACCAAGTAAAACTGCTCGTAGTAGATGGGCTGAGAGATGGCCGACGGTGCAGGGTAGGCGCATGCAAGGGTTCGGTGTGGAAGGTGTGCTGAGAGGTCAGGTGCGCCGACAACTTTACAGGCTAGACCAATCCCTGCTCGTGCGGGGGTGGATGATTGCGGGGAGCTTCTCCATGGATCTGTCACTGAGGCTTGATACTGGTCTGGTCACTGGAGCTATTGGCTTGCCACTGTCCCGCTTTTGAGCTCGTGATTCCTAGCCGAGCCCAGTTTGAAGAAGCTCGTTTTCCGTCTGTCTGGGTCCATGTTTCTTGTCTGTCATGGACTCATGGCATGCTGGGCGATGGAGTATTCGTACTGATAGGTGATGAGTCCACTCTCAAGATCCAGCTGTCTCCCCACGATTACGGCATACCAGACACGACTCAATCTGGGCGGATGACCTACGTAGCCCGAACAGTGACCGGCAGTTAGGTATTATCACTTGTCGGCGAGAAGTTCCCAATTCGCCCAATTTAGGACCATTGTCTTCGCGGATTAAAGCTTTTAGCGAGCTAACCTGCCTGCCTGTCTGCAGTTCTCGGGATTATCCAAAATGCCAAGACCACCGTTTCAGCCTCGCCCTGCAGGGGGACACGGAGTCGATTTGGTCCGGACACCAGCTTGACGATCCTTTTTTGTCCAAGTTTTTTTGCTTCTCCAACATGTCCAACATGTCTCTGAAGCTGGACTGGCTTTGCGGCCTGACGGCTGTCGTCACAACAACCTCAATCGAACCGTCGTGGGAGGTGCCACGTCGATACTGTTGTTGCAGCTTGTATGCAGCTTCGATTGCGTCGCTGCCTAACAAACTCGTGAAAGTTGGAACAGCAAAGACGCAGGGCGTCTGCACACGTACAGCCGATTGCCATGGATGGATGTATCGGTTGAACAAACAAGATACAAAAAACCAGTCCAGTTGTCACGATCTGCACGGATGGTTCCGTCGATTGTCCGTCTATCAATGGAAACCAGGCAGATGGCAATTTCCCCTGTGCAGAAGCAGCACTCTAGTGTTCCAGTGTTCCAATCCCAACGATGCAAGCGAGAGTACGGATAGAGTGGGTGGGCTAATAAGAAAAGAATCTGCGAGGCTTCCATTCATCGTTGACCCGCTTAGACGGAGCATGCCCATGTCTGTCTTGTTGTACGTAGCAGAGCCGTCATCACCAACGCCTTGACGGGACGATGCCCGGGTTGCTGACGCGACGGGATGCAAATAGATACCTAGGTAGGTACTTCATCGCAGAGGTCCAGTGATGAAGCACCGCCCTTACAGCGGGCTACGGAGGCTGCATCCACTGACCAGTGGTGACTGCAGGCCCTGGAGCAGCGGTACCCACCGCGCACATGGTGCCGCCAAGGGCTGTCCGTGTGTCCATGGCCTGATGCGTCCAGCTGCAGCCATGGCACTCCCCTAACTGCGAACCCCGGCCCCTCTACGACCCTCTGTAGCACGCAGCGCGCACGCGCAGGAAAGAATAAAAAGGGGCCGTCCACTCACAGCCGCAGCCTCACCTCACCGCCCACCCAATCCAACGGGCCGGCCCCCTTTTGGGTATAGTGACACCTGGCCCACGACGAGGAGGGTTGAAGCTGGGGCCAGCGTTCGGGGTCGCTTTTTTCTTTGTTTTCCAGGTTGTTGCCATGTACCGTCGGGTGCTAGATACTAGCAGCAAGTGCATTTTTTTCCCCTTCTTCTTTTTTCTTGCTTATCTAGGTCTACCTATTGGGTTTTGTTCGTTGTTCATGTCTCCGGCTGAACTGTAATCCTAAACTCAATGAGCGGCGCGAGGAATTGGTGACGATGATGTCCACTGCGAACCCTTTTTGGGGGGAGATTTGTTTTGGCTACGGTAGCATCACCCTTGCCTGTTGCCCTTTCGATAGTGTCGAGCCCGGCGAGCATTGGCGCCGTCATCGTCAATCTCGGTCGGCTCGACCCCTGGAGCCGTGGTTGTGACTTGTGCGGCGTCCCGTTGAGCAGTGTCGAGTTCAGGTGGCAGTGGTGGATTGCCTGTTCGCGCCTAGGTGCCCTCTGGTTTCTGTGCGTCCGTCGACTGACCATGGCTTCACCATCTGCTGCACTACTGCGCACGCCAACGGAGCGTTTCATCTGCACTCGGACCGGTCCATTGGCATTGGATCCGGGCATCACACTGCCGTCGACTGGACTATCGGACTATCCAGCGCATGCCACGTAGATACCGAACGACGTGGTAGCTGTGTGCTGTGCAATTATGCCTGCCCGTCAACCGCATCTCGACCCGCGCCGCTCATTGGCCGTGTCGAGTTCGCGGCCGTGGTGATTAAATCCAACCATCCATCCCCATCTCCATCCGCCGTCCCATGGAACCCCCTGCATCAACACCCCGGTCGCGCGCCCCCTTCTGCCTCTTCTCGGTGCTAGAGTTCCCCCTAGGCCACTTACTTTTGTCCGTAGTAGTAATTGCTCAACCTGAACGAGATTCAACTTGGATCCGTACGTGCATATGCGCGCTCCCGTACGTACGAAGCAAAGTACCCTCCGTACCTCGTAGTCCCCGTACGGTACCGCAGCGCAGCGCATCGCATCGCCAGACGCCAAAACACTTTGTCACGTCACAATTCCACTCTCGCGCCGCGCGCCCGTCGACGCCGCCTCCCCCCAAGGTCGAAGCGCAGAACTGTGCAGAACTGTGGCTGTCAATCCCGGGAACCCGTCTCGACTCGCCGCGCCCGTCGCCAAACAAAAACCCTCCAGGCTCCCGCCCTCCCGCGACCCGTGGAAACGAGTTCCCGCCATGCCCTCGACGGACAATGCTCGTCGGAGGACTCGACGCCGCACGCCCGCCGATCTGATCATCGACACAACCACCGACCCGTCCTCCCTTGCGTCGTCGTTCCCCAGCATCATCAACCGGGACGCCGCCTTCCTCCCTCCTGCTCCTCGCACGCCGCCGCCTCAGCACCGCAAGCCGCCGCCGCCGGCCCTGTCTAAGTCACACCCCGACGCTGATAGTCGGGCGCTTAGCAGCAGATTGCCGTCGTCGTCGTCCCGCCACACGCAGCCCGCCCATCACGCTCACTCGTACTCGCACACCACACATGAGTCGTTCCTAGACAACCCGACTCCCGTCGAGGACGACATGGCCGACCGCCTGCCTCGCCCTACCCAGCGGGACTCGCACGACCTCTCGCTGTCGCCCCGCAACGTCACCCGCGACTCGCTCGTCACCAACATGCTCCTGTCGCTCGACCAGTTCTCCATGGGACAGCTGGGCGACAAGTACGGGCCTGGACCGCGATCACATACCTACGACGACGCCGCGCCCCAGTTTGGCGCCGCAGACCCGCAGCGCACCTGGACTGCCACCTCGTCCAACAACGGCGGCGGCGGTCGGGTCAACGGACACCAGTACTCCTACAGCTCCGACCTCGAAGCTGCCGACGACTCCAGCCGCCTGTCGAGCCAGCAATCGCGCGGCCGTCGCAGCAACAGCAGCTCCAACTTCCAGTCGGGCTTCACCCGCCTCAACAGCGTCCGCGAGTCCGCCGCCCGCCGCACCCAGCCAGCATCGGGATCGGGATCGGCGTCTGCCTCAGCGCCAGGGCCGGGATCGGGGCCGTCGAGGGCCATGCACTCGCGAGGAGGCAAGCCGGGCAGCAAGAGCAGCAGCACCACCAGCGCCAGCGTCGACGCGGGCTACGCGCAGGTCCTGGGTAGCCAGCGCTGGGCACGCGGCTTCGGACGATCGGCCAGCTTCGACTACGGACCGGCAGTAGCGGCTAGCAATAACAATACTAGCACCAACACCATCAACCACAACATCAACAGCATCAACATGAACGCCGAACCGACCCCCTTCCGCGTCGAATTCCCCAACAACTTCCTCGACGACGAATACGACGCCGCACCGAACCCGACCGTGCCCGGCGGGCCTCGCCGTGAACCCGCCGTGGTCGCCGCTCCGCTGCCGCCCCCGGCACCGCTCGAGCTTCCCCCCCTGGACCACAAACGCAGCAGCCGGTCGCTACGGAGCGTCTCCGCCCGCAGCAAGAGCGGCGGCAATCTACGAGAAACCGCCCCTGCCGTCCCTGCGTTGGATCTTGACTCAGCACCGGCACCGCACGTTGGCTACGAGAAGGCCAAGAATGCGGCCGTGCACGGAGGCTCGAGTCCTGCAACGGCAACAGCAAATGGCAATGGCAATGGCAGCGGAAACAGCAACGGCAACGCCCCGGCAGCACCTGCCCCCGTCAAGGAGCAGCGCCCGGGGTTTTTCAGACGCGTCTTCGGCTCCAGAAACACCTCGCACAGCTCCCACAACTCGCACAACTCACACAATAGCCACGTCGACGCCTCCAACGCCGCCGCCGTTGCTGTCCCGACCCTGTCCACCGACCATTCCGGAGGTGGCAAGATGCACGGCAATGCCTCCGCGCCGCCCTCCCGCGACACCTCCTCCTCGCACTCGCACCATCCCGTCCTGCAAAAGCGGCCCTCGTCCTTTTTCCGCCGCCGCAAGAAGTCCGTCACCGAGGACCCTCCGCCGTTGCCCGCCTTCCCTACGCCGCCCGTGCCACGCGTCGCTCCCATCAGTCTTCCCGCTGGAGGCGACCGGGCCGTTCCTCTACCCGAACCGAGCCCCGTCAGCAGCCTGCGGAAGGCCATGAACCCGTACATGCGTACCGGCCCCGGCGCCCCAGGTACGCCCGCCGGTCAGGGCCCGTCCCCGCTGGCAGACATCTCCAACTTGTCACCCGAGGCCGTCGATGACGACACCGATGAAAGGTTCGAGTACAAACGGGAGTTTTCTCCAGACTACTCCCCCAGCCCCAACGCCAAGATCCGCACTGTCCATCCCGACCCAGACGACATGTACCAACAAGCTGCCGATACCCCTTCGCGAGCACCCCTAGAGCGCCCGGCCAAGAGCGTTACCACCCGAAACAACTCCTTTTTGGACCTCGATGGTGCCAGTGACAACGAAGATATCCGCGACAGCCCATCAAGCAAGAGACCGATACCCAAACCCAAGAGCAAGACAAACGAATCTACGCTGAGGGGCCATGATTCTTCACACAACGGAAACGACCTTACACTCAAGGGCAGGAAGTCCTTCAATCGGGTCGAGCAGACGGATTCCGAAGACGACCTCAAGAATCTCGCACTGCCGATTGAAGGAGCCAGAGCAGCGAGCCCTGCCGGCTCCGTTAGCACCGGCACGGATTACAAGTCGGCTCTTAGCGCTCCTCCCAGCGTTAGAGTTGACGGCTCTGCCGATCCCAGCCCCAAGGTTCTTGGCTCATTCGACTCCATCAAGGCCAAGGGTCTGGATGAGCCTGAGTTCGTCATCGGTGAACCTACTGAGGATGATCGTCGGAAGGCACAAAAGATTTACGACGGCAACGAGGACTTTATCCAGAAGCTGAAGGCTGCTGCTTGGATGGGCGAGGAAGGCCCGGTCAGGCAACGAACTCTCCAGGCGTACATGGAGCTCTACGATTTCACCAACAAGACTATTGTCCATGCACTGCGACAAGTCTGTGGACGGTTGGTGTTTCGGGCAGAGACACAGCAGGTTGACCGGATTCTCGTCGCCTTCTCCAAGCGATGGTGCGACTGCAACCCCAACCACGGGTTCAAGGCAACCGGTAAGCGGACATACCCCCACAGTATACTAGCGAAACTAACCATTCTGGTAGATGTCATTCACACCATCTGCTACTCAATCATGCTTCTCAATACCGACTTGCATATGGCGGATATCGAGCAGAAGATGACGCGCAGCCAATTCGTCAAGAACACCATGACAACCATCACACAAGCAGTCATCGAGTCTGTTCCCGATGCCTTTCAACGCGCCAGCGTGCTTCCCGACAAGAACGGCATGTTGAGCGGTGAGAAGCAGAAAACATCTGGGGAACATGACCGCAAGTCTTTCAGAAACTCTTTCCGGCCACCTCCCCGAGCCGACTCTGGCACTTTACCATCTGAGCTTGAGGATGACTGTGGTCCCCTGGTCAAATCTCAATTCATTGGGTCCAAGAAGGCTTGGGAGGAGCAGATTGAGATTGTGCTGAAGGGGATTTACAACTCGATTCGTGATGAGCGGCTGCCGCTCTTTGGCGCCGAGCCAGAGAAGAACCTTAACATGAGCTCCAGCAGTGGTGGACTCTCAGTGATGGGCATGCTCAAGCGAACCCCTAGCGTTCTCAGCAAGGCACCTTCCGAAAGTCAACTCTCCGTCCGTGGTCGCATCTCCGAGAACGGCCGGGCTAACACGGCGAGGTGGAACTCGAAAAGCCGGTCACGAAACGGCATGGGTCGCAATGGCTTCTCCTCGAGTCGTACAAGCTTTGACGACGGGAACTCCCTGTGGAGTCCTGCCGGTTCATCAGCCACTTGGAGCCGCCACTCGCTGGGCAGAACTCAAACTTCTGTGTCGCAAGACTCGTTTGGATCAGCGCTGCCTCGCGGCGAATACCAGCAGTCTATTGGTTTCGCCAATGCGTTGAGTCAGGCCATCATCCGAGACGAAGACGTTTACGGCGATGGTGCGCCGTCTGTTCTCAGTGCCGACATCTCCAACACGCAGTTTCTAGAGGATGAGTCGCTTGAGCTCTCAGGCCCTCCTTGGGTCAAGGAGGGAATGGTGATTCACAAGCACCATCTCGATGGGGTCGAAAAGAAGGCCAGGGATAGACACTGGTCTGAGGTGTTTGCCGTCATCCAGAAAGGACAGATGAGCTTGTTCTCGTTCACCCCGAACAAGTCCATGAGACAGAAGAGCCGCAAGAATGCGGGATCAAACACGCCTGTGGGAGGCGGAAATTGGCAGGACAATGCCACTAACATGGGCACTTTCAGCCTTCGACAAACTCTTGCGTCGGCCCTTCCACCACCTGGGTATTCTCGCACCAGGCCACATGTGTGGGCCCTGAGCCTGCCTACTGGGGCTGTCCACCTGTTCCAGGTCGGGACGCCTGAAATTGGCAAGGAGTTTGTTACTACGGTGAACTACTGGAGCGCTCGTCTTAGCACCCATCCATTGATCGGTGGTATAAGCAACATTGAGTATGGATGGAGCGAGTCAATTGTCAACAACGCTCTAGTTACCGTCATCAACGAGACGACTGGTGGCAAGACGTCTCGTCCAGGTAGCAGCGCAGCTCCCGGCCGGAGGTCGAGTGTTACCAGTGCCAGCTTCCGAGGATCGAGTTTCGACCATGTTACTGGCGCTTTCACAAATAACAGCGGCCGAGGAAAGCTCCCGGGCGATCGCGTCCACATTTCAGATTGGACGCCGCCGACCCAGAGCATGCGTCCTAGCAACTCATCGGAAAGCGAGCAGCTTGAGACCCTTGACACTTACGTCAAGAGCATTGAGGCCGAACTTCAGGTTCACAACCAACTTCGCAGCCCCATGCTTCTTGCCTTTACTCCCAGAGGAACTAACGCCACGAGAGCAATGACCAACTGGGAACGCAAGAGCGCCTATTTGCTTCGCGAGATTGTCAAGTTTAGGACATACGTTGATTGTCTCCAACAAGCTGAGACGAGGAAGCATGAAATTTACACCGAACGAGATCTGGCACAGCGCGCTGCAAGAGGCGAGCTCAGCGACGGCGACATGGAATTGAGTGGTGGCGAAGATGGCGACGTTACTCTGAGGCCCTAATTCAAGCCTAGTATTTTTTATCTCTACAAGACGTGCGAAGCGGCATTGGCGTTCATAATGGAGACATGACGGGTGCGAGGATCGGATTTGTAGCCTTTGTGCCTTTTCCAGCCTCGATGCCCTATCCTTTGTCCATATAATTCGATTCTAGCAGTGTATAAACAGAGTTTGTTGCTCGGGAAGATGGGATGTATAACGAGAATTCACGGGATGGAGTGAGGGCGTTGTTCGCAGAGGACTTGGATATTACACCAAAACTAGATTTCTTAATGGTATTGATGATGGCAAGCAGAATGAATCTGCGTTGCTTGCAAACCTTTTTACCTACTTCGCCGTGGTCTCATCCGAATTACACTGCCTTGCAATTGAGCGCGTCTGCTGCGAGGGTTGCAATTAAGATGGAATTCGTTGATTGCTACACACCAACGTTGGTTGTTGGTGAGAGTAATGGTTTAGTATAGATCTGGTATGTACCAAGCCCAGAGTATTGTAATTGCCAGTCCAGACACACTCACGGCAGCTAGGCTTGACGCTCTATTTTTATCACCGTCTCTGCCCTCGCCACCATCCTGATAGTTACTGTCATTCCCACCACGTTGGCTAACGCTGCCTTTTTTGCCGGACTTGGTAACCGTCCTATGGCTGGTTGGCGCCGTGCTTGCTGGTGACTCTTCATTGAGACTTAATTCTTCTGAAGGTTTGCTTGTAGTGATGCAAGTGTTTCCTAGCTCGGAGGCGTGGTCTCGACATGACAGCTCGCTCTGATGAGGACGCTTTTGCGGTCGTGGCTGGCCAGCTGGCGGATGCTGAGAGGCTAGATAAATACTGGTCAGCGTGAATTAAGTTCCCCGTGTCCGCTAGAGTCGTTTGTAACGAGTCGTGCTCGCTTGCGTCGATACTGAACTTGCCCTCGGCGCCATGCTCGTGCGCAAAGGAATGGGCGCTGCAGTAGTCGAGGGCGTTCTCGTGTGTGCGGTTAGCTGAGAGGGAACCGCACCTGTCGCTAGTCTGAAGCTATTCTTAGACGAGACATACCAAGCGAGCGATGCCCCGTCTCCATCAGGCTAGGAAATGGCTTCAGCTTCCCCTAACGTAAACCTTGTCGGATGGATCATGTAGTGCTAAACAGTAACTCTAACGTTCCAGCCTCTGAGCACGCCGGAGATATGGAGGCTTTCTTGTACCCGTCGCAATGGTGGCGTCTTCTTGGGAGGGGCTTCGTGTTCCGAAGCTGGCGTGGAAAACTGGGATTCTTCAGGCGGGATTGCAGGCGTTTTGGTTCTTCAGCTCGTTGGGAAGGGGACGGGATTGGCGATGGTCGAGTCGTGGATGTAGTTGAAGCTTAGAGGGGTCGAATTAGCAGAGGGACGATTGTGTAGTTGAATCTACTACGCACTCGCTTGCTCGTATATAATTGGATCTCGAAAAATTATTGAGAACATGGTTGTTTCGGAGAGATTAATGTTCCCCTGGTGTTGCGTTTAGAACAAAGAGGAAAGCAGCAGAACTGAGTCGGAGTGTCAAAGGGATGCTTGCGGATGAGGAGCAAGACCAGTATCTTGTTCTCTGAAGAAAAGCCCAATTGTTGTATCCAACATGTCAACATGCTATGGAAGAGTAAAGCGATTGAGACAAGACTTACAACGGTTCCTCATTCTGCAGTCCTTGACGAAGCACTCTCGGGATACATGTAAGTATGTTGTGGATTAGCTCCGATATATCTGCCTATTTTTCTATTAGCCTACGTTTTCTACAGGATTTGGAGGATGTGACCTGTGTTTTCTTCTGGTTTGTTGAAGGAATCGGTCTTCTTTACTCCTTGTATAGTTTTGAAAGCTGTTTTGGTCTGCGCTGGCGTCTGCGGTAACAGGCTTCAGGGGACGCTGTGAAGGAATAGAGTGCTGTGCGTAGTGCTACAGAAGGCTCAAAAGCCGAGTTTAGAGAAGAACCAAATGAACACTTGGCCAGAAGAGATGCTTGTATGCTGTGAAAATATTGCGGCGTTTGAAGCGGGTTCGCGGCTTGGGCTTGAGTTGAGACGGACGCGAATCGAGAGGTTCCTGAGCAGATTACCGAACACTATTAGTACTTCCATAACTTGATAGTTTGTGTACTCACTGGTGAGCGTAGTATCCGAGCTCAGGTCAGGCTCGGGCCGGGCTCAGATGGCTGTGATCGTGCCTTGAACTGGGCCCCTCCGCACACCTGCCACATTACTCAAAGCGAGATGTTTGTTGCTCGTGAATAATAAAAGGCCCTTGGTGACTTATGTGTCTTAGCAGTTCTAGTTCATTGTATTCAAGGCCGCTTTGCCGAGTTGTTAGATCTGTTCGAGTTGGTGCCCCAAGACTCCGCGGTGCAACCCAATTTCCGCGTCTGGAATCCCAAGGACCTCTGTGCCGACGAAATCATGATCTGAACGCCCCGTCTATTTTGGAAAAGAACGTTAGCAGGTTTGTTCTTCCCGCTCATCGATTCGTGGAGAGGCGCTGTACTCGTTTTCGAGAGGAAGCAAAACGCCTTATCACTCAAAAGAACGAACAGAGTGATGGAGGAGGAAAGGGAGGCAGAATTCTGGTAACCAAGAAGATGAGAAAGCTGATGGTTGGAGGTCCGCGGCGGGAACCGAAAGGTTATTGGAGCTTTCCGTGGAGGTGAAAGGGGGAAAATACGGAATGTCGGGACTTGTCGAAATCTCGGGAGTTTGTTGTGTTGACGTTGGCGACGCGAGCTAGAACCTAGACGCGCTGAACTGAGGTGCCCTACTAAAGGTTACACCACCACCGCTACAGTCTTTTAATCCGCAACAACACGCTGATTCTCGGAGTAATTTCTACTGAACATCATTGTTCGTGAATTCTAAAGTGCTTCATTGCAGCCAGCTCTTTGGTTGAACGTGAGCGTAGCACACAACAGATGTTAACGGGCAAGAAGTCTGCATACTTCCTACAAAGTACAACAGCACACGGACACATTACAGCCCGATTTATGACCGAAGGATCGAAGGATCGAAGGACCGAAGGACGATATTTCATCAAAAAAGACAAGAGTATCAATTTTGGTTGCATGCTCCTGGAAACACAGCTACGTGAAACATAATGGCGTAAAACTCCTCGACAAAGTCCCAACAAAGCAGCTATCATCATCCAACTTCAACCCTCCCAAGCCAAGACACGACTCGCGACCTGAACAACGGACCCCATCTAGCAAGTGTTCAGCATGGTGGTCAGCGCCGACTTCTCGGCACTGGTTACGGTGAGGACCCAGTAGCTCTTGACGGCGATCCAGCTCTTGGCGTACTTGCAGTAGAAGCTGGTCAGCGGGGGCTTCCACTGGTCGGGCGACGAGCTGCTCTTGGCCGAGTTGACCTCGTCGGTGACGGCCCAGAGCTGGGGGCGGGTGATGTCGTTGGCGAACAGGGTGCGCTTGGCCGTGGTCCACGAGGCAGCTCCAGACTGGAGGATGGAATGTCAGCGAGGGAGGACGAGAGGGCATTCGCGGATTCTCGCTACTTACGACCCAGGCGTTGTACAGAGGGACCATGTGGTCAATGTCGACGTCGCTGGCAGCCGTCCAGGTCGCGCCGTCGTACGGGCTCAGCCACGTTCCCGACGTAGCAGCACAGGCGCTGTTGGTCACGACGTTGGTGCCGTCTCGCTGGAGGACGAATTCACTTTATATACGCAGTCAGTAACAAGAACACTATCGAAACTTGCAGCATGAAAGAGTAAAACCCGTACCGAGTGTTGCAGGCTCCGGAGACGGTGTTCCAGTGGGGGAACAGGTCCCGGTCGTAGGTGCCGGTGTTTGTCGAAGCAGCGACCGTCAGCGCCGAGAGCTGCGTTCGCGCACTGGCCTCGGTGGGGATTCCGGGCTGCGTTTGAAGACAAAAGACGTTAGGACTTGTCTGTCTGTATGATTTCTTTGTCTTTTTCCTGGCGGTTTTCTACTCACAGCTTCCGGGGTTGGGGCGGCGAGGGCGCCGGAGACGGCGAGCAGGGCGGCGACGGTGAACTTCATCTTGAGGCGAGTGTCTTGAGCTTGGACTGGAGAGTTGAGGCTGCTGGCTTGGGTAAAAGAAGACGGGATAGCGAGAATTAACATGTATTTTATAGTCGCGCGGGTAGGCTTCGTTCGTGCCACGGCTGGTGAAAGGCTATGCCCTCTTGTTCGTCTCCCTCGGTCTTGCACGTCGGCCGATCATTCCGTCCACACTGAGATCGTCGCTGGGCACGCCTCTCCTGATGCACTCACCGACCTACCTTATTCGCAAGCCGTTCCGTGCGATGCTTTGGTCGATCTCCCGCGCACGAGGCCTCGCGATAGGCACTTGGCTGCTCTGCTATCGCACAGAATACCGGCCCTAGTCCCTGCAGCCCAAGTCCTCCCACGGCGCCAGGGGCCAGATTCGTTTGCACTGCCGAACGGAGGGGTCGTCGACCTGCCAAGGCCGGGGCTAATAGAGCACAGCAAGGCCAGTCAGCGCGAAAGGCCCGGCCACGCAGATGCGACACCACCGTCACCTCGCGCCGACGGCCTGGCGTGCTGTTTGGCTGGGAGCCCCTCTGCCAAGTGTGGAGAGAGCAAGGGAACCTGCCTAATTCAGCCGTCGGCAGGGGTCGTCCTGGACGTGAGACAAGGCCGGTGCTAGCGATGGATGGCTGCGTGGGGAGAGACCCCGGTTCGTTGTGTGATTTGGCTATACACTAACCGGCTCGCTAAGTGGTTTGAGGTCCGGACTAGAGGGCAGGAAACGGGAAGTCGAAGTATATCTCGAGATACGGCCCAGCGTTGGAGATAATGCACGAGAGTCGACTAGATGCCGACGGCTGGAAGCATCTTGTCGGTTAACGATCCGGAAGAGGCATCTGGTCGTGCCTGTCGATCAGTGCCGCGGAGCACGCCGCACTCCGTCCGTGGCAGGTTTCCAGGCCTATAGATTGAGAGAAGTTAGCAGTGGCCTAGCATGTAGCACATAGTCTCGGTTTAGGTTTGTCCCATGCAGCGTCCGGCCTCCTCAACCTTGATTGGAAATCGCCCTCGGGAGTCAGGTCCCAGGTCAACGACATCCACAATCCCCGCTCAAGACCCTGACAAAACCCCGCTGTACTTGCTGAAATCTGCTTTGCGGCTCGTTCGGAAGTGGCCGGCGGCCTTGTAGTTGATCGGGTTGGTGGAACTATAGGTTGCCTATCCTGGAACCAATCCAGCTAGCAGGAGGAGGAGGATTGTAGGGGCGGTGTCGGACGCCGGCGGCCAGCAACGTGTAACCCACCCATCTTGCCTAGGACCTTTTGTTAATTGCCAACTCTTTGCACGTGCCAAGATGCTGCGTTATCGCATTCCTTTCGTCCATTATCTGCTGCGAGGGTATTCCGGTCTACGAGAGCTCTGTGTCTTGGCGATGCAAGCCGAAGCTTGCTTCTGCCCAAGTCCACGGAACCAGGCTCCAAGGCGGAACTCGGCGGGGGCCTATCTCAAAGTCAGTCAGTAGACAAGGCACAATTAGGCGAAGGGTTGAATCCACGAAGTCTCAGGCTTTAGGAGACTGTACTACACCTGCCAGCCTGCCGACAACGACAACGACAACAGAAAGCTAAAGGCTGGAGTTGGAGCCGAGGTCAGAGACTCTCGCCAAGGTCGGTTATCTTGAGTTTCGGCGCCAAGGATTTCTCCACGTCCGCTGTCGGCTGTTGGGAGATAGATGCTTGTCGCGGAAGCGAGATTGATCGGTGAGTCGGCTGTTTCCTGAGATAGCAAATGTCAGCGCCAGATGTTAAAAAATGGTTACTGGTGTCTCTAAGACTCGAGGTGACACTCTCCTCAGTCTTAGTAATGATGCCGCCGATCGCTGTCCCTATTGCAACTCCTCTCGTCAGCCATCAACACGATGCAATTGGGCGACAGATACAATCCAGGATATCACTTAGACCAAGAGGACCCGCAGGACCCTTTAAAGGCATGACGTCGATGGGACTGGCTTGCAGGGGCTGAGGGTGACCAGCCATTTCGAAGAACTAGCCGAACGCAGCCCTGGAGACGGCCCTCGGCTCGTGTGGGAGAGGTTCGCTTGGCGATAAGGCGCAGGTATACATATATGAAGGCCCTCGCTGGCAACACGGCCTAATTCTGTCTGTCGTAGTGCATCGCTTTGTAATGGTATGGTGGTGCACTGGGAGATCCGTAGAGGAGCAATCTTGTCTTTTTTGCAACGCACCTCTCGATTAGCGATCGGCAGATGGACACGGGGCTTGGCTTACAGAGTCTCTGATGAGAGACGGATTTTTTGAAGTGTTGTTCTGATTCCAGTGTCTTTTTCGTCGAGTCGCTCTCCTTGGTGGGAGGAGCAAGTGTTGATGTTGTCGGGAAGTTGGTCGCTAGGCTTCACCCTGGGTTGTAGCCCGCCGCAGTGCGCAAGTACGGATTTCGACACTTGCGCGTCTAAAAACCTAGGAAAATTTTCGCAAGCTGGTTTTAAATTTGTGTGTATTTGAATCACTTTGCTTTTGGGCGTCTTCCTGAACAATGGGAACGGAACAGTGTCAGGACTGCTGCGGCGACCACTATTGCACAGACCCACGTTAATGGAAGTTTATGGACAGGCAATGCGTAGTACTGAACCTGAACGCATCAAGTGCTTCTCTTTGCGAGGGATTGTCCAATGATCGACGAGTTTGCTAGAACAAGGTGATTTGACTGTGGACTTGCAAGGAGTTCTGCATTCAGGGGTCACAGAGTGCGGGAGGACACCAAGCCACGAAGATGAACAAAGAGGTAGAATAAATGGCCCGAGCTAACATTGTTCTCATTCTCAGGCAGTTTGGAGTCCTTGGTCAGGTTGGATACCTGAGGTGTCTTCTACTGACCACCCTGCCTAAGAGATCAAGGCAGTAAACGCCGGATGCCTCACCAGCCTCTGGGCGTTTGCGGTGGCGGTCGAGGCTTGAGATGCTCGATTCTCATTGGCCCGGGATTCAGCTGTGAGTAACTGCTGAGGAAAACCCGTCGTTTTGTCTTAGTAAGTAGGGCTCTTGGTAAGTAGGTGACGGGCAACTGGCAGCACCTGATGGCCCTATCGCTTCCTGCAGCATCCTCGCGGCTGGAGGTACAGGCAATGATTACGGAAGAGAACAGGAAATGGGGGCTACGAGCAGGAAAAGCAAACACTGGACTGGTACCGACTGGAATTAATGCGAGACATCGTCTTGGCTGCCATTGAGGAAGATGTTTAGATGTGTCACTTTGTGAGAGAACATCAAATCCCAGAAAATTCGTAAATACAGTTGTCGTACATTATTGTTACATTGCTCAGCTAGAAAGACCATCATCTCCTGCTGTAGGGATTGCGTCCAAGTCTCTTCTTGGGCCTTCTCTCTCTGTATCTCGTAGTTTTTCGCCTCGTACATTCCACCCAATATCCGTCTCAGGCCAGTCTCTATCTGCGTCTTGCAGGTCTAACGCGGCTTCTGCGTCATCTCCAAGGTCTGTATCGGTACCCAGGCCATAACATCCTGTTTTTGTCGTACCCAAGATCATTCGTCCGTCTCTGAGTGTCCGCATTCTGCAAGTTCGCCGCGTCGTGCGTCTGGATCTCAATCCATGTTCCCAGATTCTCAGCCGTCTACTGGGCTCTCGCCTCTTCCCTTTCCAAAAGTCGTTCCAAATTCTTGAAATTCAGGCCAAGATCTCGCAACATCTGCAGGGCCGTGTGCCCTCTGGCATCTCTTAGCCAAATCGAGCAACCGAGCTCGAGGAACAGCTTCGCGTCTGCGATGGCGGATCCCTGCATGTAGTGAGCGGCCCCTCCACTCGCCTGGATCTTGGTGATGATTGCGTGTAAGAAGCTGTGCGAATGAATAGGATCGACAAAGTTGATGTTGAAATCCGTCTGGCTCATGAATATTGTGGCAAGCTTGGGAAGCTTGTGCTGTCTCGCTCTCAAGACGTCCCGCATGAGCAATTCGCTGCCACCAGGAATGCTGAAAGCTCCTGTGAGGGTGTCAAACACTTTTTTATTGTCCGCTAGCAGCGAGCAATGAAACGCCCTCTTCAACTCTCCACCATCAAAATTCTCAATTTGCACTCTGTGATGGTAAGTCACATCGTAGCACCGCTAGTCGCTGCGATTAGTTGTCGTGTACCATCCTTGGAAATACGGCCTGACTTCATGAACACACAAACGCGCGCCATGTCCCTCGAGCATTTTACACAATCTCTTCGTGTGCGAAGTGATAGAGCAGATTGAGATCAGGCTTTTGGCGGAGTGGTGTCTCCAGGTCTGAGGTATCCTGGGGTCGGCTCCGTGGACCATCACGATTCGCTCGATGAACTTTTCCATCGAGTGATTCCCACCTGATGCGTTCACTGCTCGGCAAAGCATACTCAGAACAGTTGCCCCGTTGCCGTCAGGTGCGTTGACATCACCACCGTTGAGTACGAACAACTCAAAGATTCTCTTAATTTCCCTGTGCCTTTCGGCCCAGGAAAATGGGACAGCAGCTATGATCTTGTGAAGCGGCGATTGCCAGCCGTTCATCTGATTGGGGTCTGCACAGCGGCGGATGAGAAACTCAATAACTGCTACCGCATCCTTGCGGGCCAAGGGACACAAGCTCAGGGTAGCAATCTCGATCGCCCAATAAATCGGGGTTCTCTTCTCAGTGTCGATGATGTCGACAGGGCAGCCAGTGTCGGCCAGCGCCTCGACCAGGTCCAGACGGCCGCGAAGTATAGCCAAATGAATCGGGGTGGACTTGGTTTCGGGCATCTGCACGCTGCTCAAGGGGCTGAACCTTGAATGGGTCCGGCTGATGGCCGATTTGCTGTCAGCTAGGTGAAATAGCGTGATAGATCTTGGGAGATTTGGGTTGTTCCCTTCTTCAGAATCCTCCGGGACCTCGGCCGTGACTCTACCTGGCGCATTGAACTTGAAGAGTAGTTCAATTATTCGCGTGTCTTCCTTGAGTAGAGGGACGAAGAGGGGCAGCCATTCCGTCGCCCTAGCTGGTTTGTTTTCCCTTCCCGGGAAGAGATAGTCGAATTTGGACCTGAAGTCGACCGAAGCGCCCGAAGTGGCCGAAGCGACCGAAGCGCTCGGAACCATCCCAAAGAAGTTTCTTGCCGGAGCGGTCACACTGGCATTGTTCTCCAACAGGACCTTGACGCTTTCTTCATGTCCGCGAGCGGCGGCCACGTGCAAGGCTGTGAAATACCCGATGTTGGTGCGTAATACTGCGTTGACGTTGCCCCCAAACCTGCAATATGCTTGCAAAATCTTTACTCCAGAACGATCATTGCATCGTGTCGTTGCCCATCGGAGGGATTTCGGTTCTTCAGTGGTCGCGTCCCACTGATAAATTGCCCGAACTGCTTGGCCTGAAACAGACTTGCACAGTGTCAGCACTGACCAAAGGTCTTTGCCGTTCAAGAACGACAAGATCAGCCCCAGAGTTTCCGGGGGCATGTGCGATAAGCGCGGTTGGCCAGCCATGATGATCGGCTGACTGTAAGCTAGGTGTGCCTGACGTGGAAAACTTTGTGGCGTTAGAACTGGGAGTGAGAAGGGACAGGACACGCGCTTACCGAGACAACACAGAAACTAAGCCAGAAGACACGCAGCCTTCTCGTCAGAATTTCGAGTACAGAGTCGGTGTTTGGGGAGTCAAGGGTGGAGGTGGTCTGAATGCTGCCGTAGGATGATTGGAGTTTGCAAGTAGGAATGAAGCCAAGAAGTTGCAGAATCGAGGCAAAGGCAGAGAGTACGGGAGTCGGGTCAGAAGACGAGAGACGCTCTCCTGGATGGCTCAAGGACGCAGTCGATGTTTGAATAGCGATTCTTCCGTGACGGTTGAGGATGCAAAAGCTTTCGTGGAATGCTCGGTGTGCGAGGCGACAAGAAGAGGCGAGAAGGAGTGGTATCGAAAAGAAGCAAAAAGAAAGCACGGAGTCCAAATGAAATGTGCAAGGCGTTCTCATAAGAAATCCTGAGTTGATAGAGGTGTGGCTTCTCTTGAAGGAGTTGATGAAAATTCTTCCGTGGGTTGTGTGGGATGTGCAGGTGGAAGGGAAACTGAAAAAGGTGCAGGATCGAGGAAAATTGGTGCGTGGGGGGAGTTTCTTGTGCAGGTTCAAACAGCGTGTTTTATTGCCTGAGAGGGCAGTGGTTGGAGCGGCGGTGTAAACAAGCCAGACGGACCGGCCTCCAGTGGCAGAGCAACTCGTCGACCACCAGCCACCCAGCCCTAACCTCGACATTTACTGGACCTTACGCGTCTTGGTGGCCTAGAACGAGTCCCCGACAGTGGCATGTAGATATCTTAGAGCCCTATGAAGTACTAAATGCCTTCTGTAAAACACTCGAGCACGCCTGCACGCCATCTCTTTTAATCGTCCGTCAGCTGGCAACACATGCAGAGCCTCCAACGCTTCCGTCCCCCACTAAGCAGCTGTTCCACTTCAAGACTTCGACCTAGGTCGCCTCCTTTACTAAATAAACGGCCAGGCAGTTCCACCACACGCCTCTGGTTCCTCTCATCGTCTCCAGCACTGTCCACGGGAACAGCCAACTTCCTTGACCCGATTCAAATGCAACCTGAGAACCCGACCATTCACCGATCGAAGACTACAGACTTGTGCCAACGCCCGCAGAGCTCGCACTGCGAAAGAGAAAGCCAGGAGAAACGCAGCCAGAACAAAGGGGGATGGCCCTAGACGCGCCAAGAGATCCCAGAGATCCAGGGCGGGCGGCCCTGGCGATCACCCCCACAAGGCGCCGACGTGCAGTCAAGACTGAGAACCACTGGCCTACCACTCAAAATCACTCCCGTATCTGAATCGCCGTCACAGTACACCCCACGACATCTGTAGACGCCTTCATGCTCGCATTACCATCCCGTGTGCCCGTCGAAGATCTCGCTTCTGATCGTTAGCTAGTCCAAGCCGAGTCCATGTAATTTGTGCAACTTGTAGCACTACGGAAGTTTGTGGTGTTATTTTCCCAGTAATTTTGGTGCACGGGGACGTGGGTTCCTCGCAGTGGTGCGCTGTCTTAACTTAGGAACGAGGGGACAAAGGACGAGGGGAGGGCATCGCTGGTCGGTGCCCAAGCGAGCTCGCCCTTCTTCCCTGGCCCATGAGCTTCTAACTAGCCTAGAGCATGCAAAATTCACCCATCTCCCCTACCACGTGAATTCAACTGGCCTGTGGCTCGAGAAAGTCAGTGCCGAAAGCCGGTCGTTGGCGTTGACCCTTCTTTCCAACGTCCAGAGCCCCACCAACTTGACTCTTCCAACCTTTTCCCCTGTTTGTCACCAAACAGCCTGCCCTAGGATCCTGCTTCTCTGAAAGCATCCAAATTCTTCGAAAATCACAAGGCAATGTCTCCATCGTGAAGGGGAGCCATGAAGGCAGTCCGTCTAAGCAACTGCATCTACCAAGCCTTCTCTACAACCATATCATCCCCGATCATTTCGATTCTCAGTCAGCTTCGACCAAGAAAGCCTACCAAGGCGATCCCGATTACCCCTTCAAACTTACGAGAATCCGACCTAGAAGCTCATCGGAGCACCCTTCGATCCAACATGACAATTACGTCCCCGGCGAAACCGCGTCCTGGCGTGCACAGCATTACGTCTTCTCCTGCATCATCTCCTTTACTACAACAGGTCTTCCCAGCCGCAGCATCTTTTGAAAGTCACGATACCCTCACCTTCACTTGTCTTCCCCGTCCTCATCCCCACCACGACGGCCATGCGTTGCCAGCGTAGGTTCCTCTAAGCATCAGAGCCTCCCCATCTTCTCCTAGGTATGCTTCATATCCCGGGCCCAACTATCACAGCTTGCCTTACCCCATTCCATCCTCACGGGAACCCAAGACGCGCCAGCGCTGTCGACCTTCCTCGCCACGGGCGGCTTGTCTTAGCCCGCCTCCATTAGCCAAGGGATTGCCGCCGCTCTCCTCTTGGGCCAAAGCCAGAGTCTCAACAGCCGCTCGCATCGTAGCGACGAACTCCACCGGAGGTGAGCTCGACCAGAGCTAGAAATTAGAGGTAACGACGAAATCCCACCTAACACAACGCTTCGACGGTCTGTCTGAGGCTATTGTACCGCAGAGAAACAAAGACCTAGCCGACATCTGAAGTTCCGTCTTGCCATTACTCAGTTGACTCTTTGCCAAGGGGGAACGCCTCGTCAGAAGGTAGAAGGGGAACAGCATCGAGGACACCCAGGCTCGGCTTGCGTCTTTGTTACCCAGAGCACCCATCACGATCTAGCGACGCCTCATTGTCTTCCAGGTCCTTGCGAGGGCGTAAAAGGGGTGCGCTCGGGACACCCTCCTCGTTGGGGCAACAAAGAACCCAAGACTTACAAAGACATCGCTGTCCCAATTAATTCATCAGCCGCAGAGAATAACAGCACCATTATATAGCTAGTACACTGCAGTAAGAAGTGCTACAATGAACGAGAAAGCGTCGCTGCCCTAGATGAAAGACCCGTTTCCAGTCCAAACGACCATCCAAACTAATCAGACCGCATTGCTAACATGGGAGTATTGACAGATTCTGCAAGAGCATACCGATCCCGAAGACAAGAAGACATCCTCCGAAAACCGAGAAGATCGAAAGAGCACTGAGAATAACCGATTCGTCAACAGTTTACTACCGACGGACCAGAGGAACGGTTCACGACGACTTCGTCCATCGAGAGAGCCACGAAGACACCGCTCGACTATCCTAAGTACCGCCTCAGTTCCCTTTGATCTACTTCAGAACAGTGAACGTCTCCCAAGCGCGCAGCTGCAGTCGCTTTGCAAAAATTGGGAAGTCCTTGTTCTCGAAAACAGCCGACGCGGGCCCAAAGACCCAAAACAATCCACCAACACCTTTCCAGTGCTGCTGAATAAGTCAATGTCTGAATGGCTGGAATATGAAAGCGGCGGAGCCGTTGCAACAAGGTATGGCGCTTTTAGGGTTCTAGTACACGATGCCATTCTGCAAAGCTGTCCGATTCTAGCCAGTTGCGACCTTGATGACCAGAAGCGCGCCTAATAACTTGTTGCCTGAATTTCAAGACGGGAAGGTCTTCGAATCAAAGATTGGCTGTGTGCATCGCCTTTGAGCGGAAATTCTCGGGGGTTAGGGATCGGAGCAGCCAAAGAGTATTAAACCATTGAAACCAGAGCGACGATGCTGGCTGGTCATGGTGAAGTACCTCCATCATCATCCTTCCCCTTCCAGGCGTCCACTGCAAATTCAGTGGCTGGCTTTATCAGTCCACAACAAATGCTAACGTTGGGTCGTTCAGCAGGGTTTGTTCCAATTTATTTAAACATTCACAAGCATCCGCCCGCGAACGATCGTGTACCCGAGTTATTGCTATGATGGCATCAAATGTCTACATCCTGGACCGACCGACCGAACCCAAGCCCCGGCGTGCTGGCCCCGGGCCACCGAGATACCTGACGAAAGCCCCAAAGCATTTGCCCCTGGCCACCGAAAGGCCGAGTCAGAGCCCCAATGTACCTACCTTTGGCCGCCAAGAAACGAAACCAGAGCCCTGGTAGAAGTCATCCTACAAGTCATTGCCCAGTCATTCATATGAACCCTGGCGCAATCGCGCATTTGTTGTGCCTCAGCACATGTTCAGGGGCTACAGGACAGAGGCAAAGCATGGCTAAGACGTGTGTGGAGCGCTACAGCGGGAACGGAATGCTCCCCTGTCTTACACCGACGCGACTGGACTCAATGTTGTCGAATGCACCCGCGCGACGCCAAAAAGCCGCTCTTGACAAGTCTGACAGGCGCCACCCGAAATCATGCTACCGGGCGTCCAAGGACCAAGTTCTAGCCCGCGTTGCCAAAGGAGCGTCTCGATTGAGGAGACCGTCTTGGTTGGAAAAAGCGCCTGCGGAACTTGGGTGTAAGTCGTCTAGCTTACCCAGCTGGCGCCAGGGATGCTGACCTGTGCCGTTTTCGTCCATGAACCTCAATTTCATTGGCCACGATGCTGTGCGATCATTCCAAGTGCACTCCCCCGTCTGTGGTGTGTCCCTGAACCCTCAGTGATATTCACTGTGTTGCACGAAGAAAAGCAACGCTGCCACGGTTGCAGTGTTGCTCGGCCTTTCTGGGCAAGCTCTCTTTATTTTACTTCAGCATGGACACTGACAAGTATGATGACTAGGCTCTTTGTCGATGCGCATCAGACCCTGGCGACGATTCCACACCCAGAGTTGACCCTTTTTCAGCCTACATCACCCTTGATTTAGTATATTGTTCGCCGTTTTGATGTCCACGGTGAACCGCCCTTGTTTCGAGATGGGTTTACTCCTAGTCGGTTCTCTCGTGTCGTCTGGGACTAGTCAAAACACCTACGTCAAGCAGCAGGCGATCAGCAAGCTCATTTGTCCGTGGTAGGGACCGTCGAGCCAAATTTGCACCACCTCGACATCAGCGACCATTTTCTACGTCTACGCCGGTACTCTCCTAGATCGACGTCAAGGTCCACGTCGACATCTACACTACCTTCTGTCACAACCAATGGCTCTTCTTCTCCCTCGCCATGACGAGATGGTCTGTGAAAACGCTCCCGCAGCTCTAGCCATGGCCAGTAGCAAATCTTCAATGCTGCAAAGTCTGTCGACGGACCTGCAACTGACACGAAAAACGCCAAGTGGGCTACCACAATCAGGGACATCCCTCAAAACACCACCCGAATTTTTAAGACGGTAGAAGGTACCAGTCAGGGAACCCCTTATCGATGACCAGCGTACTAGAATATTTCAAAGCAGCATCCAGCGGAGATCCTTTTCCCGCCGGGGTAGTTCTGCGTCCTTGTGACTACAGTTGGGCATTTAGAACGGGATCCTAACCTATCCACAATACCATTGAAGCTTCCAGTAGGCCGGCCTTGACCGGCGAAAACAAGTTATGCCCTATTAATTTAATAGTCTCGTAAGATAATAAGAATCGGATTATATCAGATAGGTTGTTTTACTTTTTCGTAATACTAAGGCGATGTCAATGGGAAAAATGTAAACCTAGTTAGTACTGCATTTTCTTAATCTTGCTCTAGGGCATCTCCACCAAACACGTGCGAAAGGTGTGTTGTTTCCGGCAGTAGAAGACAAATACGACAGGTTGTGGGGACAAGCACTCAAAGCACGCTTGGGAATTTTATATTCCACCAAGATCTGACGAAATCATTACAGTGCGCTCAAGGCCAATAAGTGCAACCCTTTTCTGGCATCTGCGCCGTAGAGTAGCCCAGCGGGGTCACGACAAGATCATGCCCCCTTCTTCGCTCCTCTGCACACAATCTCGAGCATGTCGATAAGCTGCTACTTATCTTTCAGCAACGACTAATCTAATCGCTGCTGCACTGGCCACGGCACGGCGGTGAGTGCGATTGCCTGGCAATGAATCACTTGAGCAACGCCTGGTTAGACTCGGCACATGCCGCCGCTCACTTTACGCGTCAACGGCGCGCTGACGACTGCCAGCTGTAGGCAACAAATCACGGTACGCGGCCAAACCTCGACGCCTGGATTGGATGGAACGGAAGAAACCAGAATTTGTGTCTTCCCAGCTACGCACAAGCTATGACGACTCATCAAACTCATCAATCACGCTCTTGGGCTTCACAAACTTGCCCAGGGGCGCATACTTCAAGTGTCCAAATCCAAACGCCTCAGGCCCCCCAATCTTGATGCCTCGTTCCGTCCCAGTCCATCGGTCGCTCGCCGACATGCCCAGCACAACCACTAACAGTCCGTAGCGGTACTCCGGTGTGCCCACGGCCTCTCCGTTCTGCGCATCAATGACGCTGACCAAGTCGGGGACGATGGCGAGGACGTCCTCCTGGAGCTCTTCCTTGCGACCCGGGTGCACCCTCAGGGCTGCGATGTTCTCGTTCTTGAATGGGATCTTGACGAGGCCGTTGACCTGTCCCGAAGCCTTGTTTCCTTGCGCGTCTGCTGCGTCCTCTCGCACATCCGCTCCTTCGATGAGACACTCGCCATAGACGTGTCCGTTTCTCAAAGTCCGCTCCACTCCGACAATCTTCCCCTTCCACAGAACCTGGCCTGCCGAGGGACCTCCACACTCGTCGAGGATGATCTCAGCCACGCTGTCCACCTTGTTCTCCAGTCGCGCCCTCGCCACCGCTCGCCCAATTCTCCACGACTGAGAAAGCGTGTGCTCGACGACCCAGCGCTTCGTCTCTGCTCCCGTCACCGGGGCATCTGCCGCTCCCACTTGGGATCCCATCTCGCTGAGGGCAGCACGGATGATGCGTTCGACGTGGGCATCGGACGACGCCTTGGGCATCACCAAGACGTTTCCGTTGCCGTCGCTGATGGCAATCGGAGACCAGATCGTGGAGCGCTCTTTGAAGACCACGGGCGTCGTCTGCCATTTGGTCGGGTAGGCTCTGCCCATCCAATCTCCGTCCACAGTGGGAATGTCCATGCTGGTGCTGCATCCGAGGATCAACCCTCCAAGGCCGTTTGCACCGCCGACCTCGACAGAAATCATGTGTGTTGCTTCTCGATCACAGATCTTGTAAAGCTCCCTTTGGGATTCAAGAAGCTCATCGCCTGCAAGTTTCTCGATTCCCACCGTGGGGCTGCCTACTCCCCCACCGCACCCAACCTGGGCATCGTCGGGCAGGTCATCGGGGCTTATAATACGAGCGGTTGCCCCGTTCCGAAGTTGGGTTCTCAGTCGGATCATTGACGAATAGGGGGAACCGCCACCCCCAGTCCCCAAGATGTAGCAGCCAATCGTAATCCAGCTGAGATCGGTTTCGGAGGTGGACCAGACGCGGTTCTTGACGCTGGGTCGATAAGTAAGAATGTCGATTTCTTCCTTGACCTTGACATCGCGATTAGAGTCTGTCTTGGTCGTTTTCTCGTAGCTTTCCATTTCCTGTTCTGGCTCGTCCGATTCACCGACCAGCGCTTGGGCAACATCGTTTCGGGCAAAGTCAAAGTCGCCAGAGGCGCGAACGATGAAGCGCGTTTTGTTCGCAACATACTGCAACGGGGATTAGAAGAGATGGTTGGACTGATGGTGATGCACTTACCTGAAGTGGAAGGGTCTCCTGTTCGACAATGCTGATTGACGACCGGGCGGCCCCAGCTGTAACTGCCCTCTCAATGGCATCCTGACTGATCTCCTCTAGAAGCTCCTTTGTCGTCTTCGACTCTGTAGACTTGACCGTGTCTACAACGGCACTGACCCTTGCAATGGCAGCGCCGATTGCATTCGCAACCTGGGACCACTGCGGTTTCAACACTTTGCTTGCTCCCTTGAGCTCATCCGGGGCGATGATCGCTCCGCCTCCCACCAGAATCACAGGAATGTCATCTGGCGAAGTCTTCATCGTATCAATAACCTTCTCTAGTTTATGCTTCACCAACAACTTGTACTTGACCAGCTCGTCTTCCGATAATGCTTTTTGGACGAGTGCAGGGTTCCCGATCTTGACTTGGGTATTGCCTCGAACTGTGCAGTCAGTTGTCGTGAGGACGCTGCCGCCAAACACAATGGCCTCTTGGGGAAGCTTGTATCCCACGCTGTCCGGGCCGATGGAAAGGCCATTTTGTTTTCGCACAATTGAACTTCCACCAAGACCGATGCTCTTGATGTCCGGACAAGAGAAATTCATCCTTACTCCCGAGAGGTCACTGTAGGCCGCCTGCTGGCGTGGAAACCCATTGGCAAGCAGGATTCCAACATCGGTGGTTGTGCCGCCAATGTCTACCACCATCATCGCCTCGTTCGCTTCGCTCTGGACCAGAAAGGCAGCTCCTCTCATGCTGTTGGTAGGCCCGCTTGAGAACGTTCGGATAGGCAGGCGAGCAGCGACTTCGCCGGACAATACAGTGCCGTCGTTTTGCGTGATGAAGACCGGGCAGTTCAAGCCAAGGCGCTTCACAGGCTCATGGAACGATCGGATTGTCTTGCGAGCAAATGGCAGAATTGATGCGTTGAGAATAGCGGCGTTTTCGCGCTCAAGAAACCCGAGGTTGGCGACTTCCTTTGAGCAAACAACATCACACCCTGGGATCGCTGCTTTGACGATGTCCGCTGCTCGCTCCTCCTGCCTCTCAACAGTGTCGATGGGGCTGAAAATGCCAATGACCACGATGCTCTTGATTCCTTTCTCACGGATGATGGCGCATTCGGACTTGATCTCATCTTCGTCAATGTCGGAGATTAAATACCCATCGACCTCTAAGCCGCCCTTTAACAGAGCGTAGTGTCCTAGGATCAACTCGCGCATGTCGTCGGGCCAGTCCACGCATGGCGGGGTGTGCTTGGAAAACGGACCACAGAGCCGGAGGACGGCCACGGGAGATAGTCTCGCAGCATCTCTCTCGACCACGGCGTTGACAAAGTGAGTCGTGCCGATGGTGACGCTTGCCACGTCGTCGGGCTCGATGGCGGCGGACTTGAACATGGCAGTGATGGCATCGTTGATTCCGAGACTGGGGTTGGTCGTCGTGGGCGCTTTGTGCCATGCCAGGATGCCTTTATCTAGGGCCGCAGACTGGGAAGGGTCGACGATGACGCCGTCCGTGTTGGTGCCGCCGACGTCGACGCCTATGCGCAGGCGGCGCGAAGTGGCATTCGGGGCCATGGTCGGGTGAAAATGAAGTCTTTGGCAGGTGGTGAAAGGCCAGAAACTGTTGCGGCGAGCTTGGGCGAGTGGATGATGGGCGTGCGTCAATTGCCTTCCACATGAGGATGTGGATGCAAAGCGGCACAGGAACAACAGTCCCGATGCCGGCGGCTATTGTCCTGAAGTTGTCTCGGTCTCCGACACGTCGATCGCCGCGTATTCCAGTCCATGAGTCTTGGCCGATGGACCTAGCATCGAAGGAGAAGCTTCGCTTGCTGAGATCCTTTGGTCGGCCGCGTCTCGTTCCTTAAGTGCATCCATGAAAGTAGCAGAGCAGAGGCTACAAAGCAGTGCCAGAGAGTCGGACAGAAATAGTTCAAGCATGTGGACGACTTGTCAACTGCTCAGTCAAGCTTCAAATCGTCTCGGAGCTGTGAGATGAATGAACTGTGCATTGATGGCGGGGTTGCATTGCATTGGGTTTCAGTCAGCGCTAGTTACACGCTGAACTCAACGCCAAAACCCAAGCATTTGGCGCGTCCAGCGCTTCATTAGCATTTAAGCATGAATAAAATCGGGCTTACCGCCTCGACCCGCAGAGCCGTTAGCCGGCTCTGCCCTACAGCCGGAACATGCAAGTCATACGATTAATACAAGGTTTCCTCCTGCATATAAATGTACGTCTTGAATCGTGGCAGTTCTGCTTGAATCAGGGTGTGCAAGCTGACGCACAATGGGTAGCGTTCCGCAGGAAGACCTCCAACTGTACCGTCCTCTGGGCGACGGAGAGATTCGCTTGATCACCATCTACCCGCAACTCGAACATGGCCTCCTCTGCTGTTCTCTGGAGACCTTCTCTCTTATTGAGCCAACTCCGGTGTACCGACAGTTCCTTCATTCATACGCCTCGCCCAGCACATCCAGACGCTGGTTGATATCGACCTGGGCATCCATCCAGCAAGCCAAAGTAGTGCGACGGCTGCCAACATCCCGCTCGATGGGCTCTTTCACGCCACCAAGCAACAGCTTTCGCTTTTCTTGGGGTGACTTCGCAGCCTTGTCGTATGTCTGGGGCACTGATCACGACGGCAAGATCATTGTCAACGGCCAAGAGACTGCGGTGACAAAGAACTTGGAGGAGGCACTGCGCGAGCTGAGAAGGGACGAGGGGCGATTTTCGGAGAGTTACAAGCTGTGGGTCGACGCATTGTGCATCAACCAACTCGACGAGGACGAGACCGCGCAGCAAGTCTCGAGGATGCGCGAGATTTATTCCCACGCATGGGCAGTGATTGCGTGGCTGGGCCCAGCAGCCGACGACACTGACCAAGGCATGCATCTCCTGTGCGGTCTTGCTCGCTTGAACTATGAAGAAAAGGACGGATTGTCTGCTTTGCTGGAGAAGAATCCTACGTACTTTGGCGACTCTGCGTTCTACGGCCTCCAGCGTCTCATGAAGCGGTCATACTGGTCACGGTTGTGGATTATCCAGGAATTGGTTCTCGGATCTAATTCGACCGTTTTAAGGTGCGGAGGGCATACCTTGGATTGGTCAACTTTCAGCCACGGGATTTCTACCCTCTACCACGGAGGTATCTGGGCTGCCAAGGATTGGCTCTTGAAGAGAGAGCTCAAAAGCAAAAGGATCGACTCTGACCCGTGGTGGGTGACGGCCAGCATTCACTTGGTGCACCAAGACATACGACCGCTGAGCGAGTTCGAGTTAAGAGGGGGTGAGCGGCAAGGAATTAGAAAGCTCCTTGAGCTCGCCGAGTCCGAAAGTCGTGACGAAAAGGACAAGGTCTTTGGCCTTCTGGGAATGATGGATTCCAACATTGTCAAACAACTCGTTTGCAAATACTCAAAGTCAACGGCCGAGATCTTCCGCGCTACGACGGTGGCTTTTATCGAGCACTATAAAAACCTAGAGCCACTTCGTGAGGCCAACCCTTGGGGCAGCGCCCATGCAGCCTCATGGACCGTGGATTGGACGTGGCAGGGTAGGCACCGGTATTCCAAGCCAGAGTCCGTTTTCATCGGTCCGTTTTGGACTCCCGGCACACCGGAGCCGCGACCAGAGACGATCTATTGCGCCGACGGACGAAGAAGTCCCCGGTATTCCTTTCTCGCAGATGGTCAGCTGCTTAAATGCAGTGGGATTATTTTGGACACAGTCTGTGGACTTGGGGCTTGCAAGCGCGGGAACTTTGACTGGGATACAGCATCCGTCGTGCAACCAGTGGCGTGGAGGAGTGTGTACAGTGACACGCCCAGAGCGTTGTATAGCGCACTGCTGCTTGGGCGTGTTTCAAATGGCGAACATGTCAGCGGGCGGCATTGCGCTCTCCTAAACCTGCCGAGAACATACGAATCAGCTTTCGAACAGTTCGAGGCGCTGGGATGGCCGTGGTTGAAGGAACAGCACAAGTACTACCGCCGATGGATCGGATGGAACAAGGCCCACGCTGAGATTAGCATGGATGGCACGAGCTTGGGGGACTGCTTCACAGATTTGGTCCCGAAGGAGGCATCCGAGTTTGACTACGCCGAGGTGTATCTGGCGGCCGACCGTTCGTTCACTGATGGGCAGGCGGTTGATGTTCACCAGCAAGGGCTACTTGGGATGGGCGCCAGACAACGCCTGCGGGACACTCGAGGAGCAAGTTCAACCTGGCGACACGGTCTGCATCGTATTTGGATGCAGTACGCCCTTGGTGATAAGACGCGTGGGGGATTATTATCACGTTTTGGGAGAGGCGTATGTCGAGGGGATGATGGACGGAGAGGTGATAGGGCTGCTAGAGCAGAGTGCGCTGGCTGAAAACAGAGCGTGACTGAATTCTGTGCAGCCCAAGATTTTTGGCGTGGAATTGAGCTGCCGGCAGGCTGTGCAAACTCTTTCGGCCGCTGCCCGCCGTTTGTTTTGTTGACGTGTTGGACGAGATGCATCATGCAGGCCGCCGCGCCGAAGCGACCCGTTGACAGCTGCCCGCAACAGCTGCTGACTCATCCCCACAACTGCCCGCCCGCCCGCCCTCGCATCACCGCAGGGTCCAGGTTGAGGCGCAAGCTTGAGCTCCGTCATCACCAAAGGCTGCGTCAGCGAGCTCGCCAACCCGCCACCAACCACCACGTCAACAGCCTTAACCAGCACCGAGCATCCGTACGAAAACTATGGTCAAATGAGCACCGGCACTCGAGAGGCTGCCTCGACTTGACCACGACTCCCACCGTCGAGACCGTCAACGAATACTCCCAATCCTTCCACTTTGTTCCATCACTCGCACGGCTGTGTACTCCCGAGGAAACCCAAACACATTCCAGACCCTTCGACGCCTCTTAACTCTCGACAAACTCGGCCGTTCCCGCACTAGACACGCAGCTATCCGCACCTCTGTTTGTGCACACTGTTGAACAGTGCCACCTCGCACCGCCCGCGCTTTGATAGACTTGTCGCTGCCCCCGCCTTGCCATCCTCACAGGGTTCCAACCACCCTTCCTACATCACAAAGATCCAAAGCATCCAAAGCTCGAAATTGGCTTCAACATGGACAACCGATACGACCTCAGGTCCCAGCAGGACGTCGATGGCAACGCCTATGCAGCGCTGCCGGGAACGACTCCTGGGGAGTTCGTCCCCCACAACACCACTCCAATGAAGTCGAACCTAGCTCCTGGAAGGGAGATGGCAGGTAAGTTTCCTTGGCTGCAAAGCGATTCGCAGGCTGACTTCCGCTGCTACAGGTTGCCACCCCTCGCGATGGATATACGAACTTGTGAACAACGATTTTACGACATGCGACATCTTCGAGCGAGCCCGACATGCGAAACTAGATACCCCATTCGATTGGCAACACGAGCACCGGCTGATCATCAACGGAAACCAGAGTTTCTCCACATCTACGGCCCGCATTCTCTCATCGGTGTGCTTAGACTGCCACTTCCATTTTGTCTTCAAGATGGCCTGGGAGGAGTCACACTGCGACGAAATATGCAGCCCTAAGCAATCCAAGTGGCCGATGCGAGACGCTCAGTTCCCCTGGCACCATTTGGTCTGGGCTGGATCAGAGTCGGACTCCATCATATCCAAGGACACCTCAAAGTACTACCCTTTGCTTGCCCGAGAAAACTTCGTCTGCTCAGCACCACCTTGCACATTCCAAGTCACCCTTGAAGTTTCCGAGCCCCGCATGCCATCCTGGTGGATCAACTTGCTGCTTGACAGCGACGCCATCCTGAAGGTCCTGCACGCGGCCAAAGAACAAGAGCCAGCACGGTACGAGGCGGCATCCGATGATTGGGCGTATCAAGCTCCTCTGAACCTCAATACCTACTTGAAGAACCTTCTTGAGGCCGCAAATCCCGAAGATGTTAGGAGTATCTCCAAGAGAAACAAACGATTCGCGGTTTTATTTGGCCCGCGCTGTTTTGGCATTTTCCGACAACTGGAATTCTCTGAACAAACGGATGAGGTTGACGGCGTCGACGAAGGATCTTTCACGCCATCGTCTCCGTCTCCTCCTGGTGGCCCATGCGGTGCCACCGAACTTGGTACTTACCGTGCCTACTTGGAGGACATCAGGGCTGAAGTTCAATGTCTCATTCACAAAGCAGGGCCTACTGCAGAACTTTGCACGCCGGTCCTGCACGCACACTTGCAGTGTCAAGAGGTTGCAAACCTCACGGGAAATGCGTTGGTGAATATTCAGCGGTACAAGCTGCTTGGTGTGCTGCCAAACCAACCAAAGGAGGTAATCGTCAACGCCTACAAGCGGCAGTGGGAACTGCTGCCAAGTAAACGAAGAGACATGATCGAGGCTTTGGTGGCTATTGCCAACGACCTGAACGACGATCAACTGTCAGACTACGCCATGACCCAATCCTCCATATTTGAGAGTCAACTTCAGCAACAAAGCACCAATGACGACGATGGCCTGGTCTCGCAAGCTCTCACCTTTCTCGGCCTGCAGCCACCCAACAACTACCCCTCCGACGCACTGATCCAGGCATTCAGGAAAAAAATAGCCCAGGATCCTGGTGACGCTACAGGCGCAAAATCTATGCTGCTTTTGATCGCGCAGGCGTCTACCGATGACACGTATCAAGCCACGCTCTTGATGGAGGCTGATGCAAAGATGTCGCTGGCTACCAGTAAAGTAATACTTGGTCTGGTTGGTTCAAGTGGGTTTGGTCCAGAGGCGTTGGATGCAGCGAAAGCCAAGGTGAGTTGGCCAGGTGTAAAATTGATACGTCCCAGAGTGAATGTTGACGAACGATTCAGGTCGAGGCAAGCAAGAGCAAGGAGGAAAAGGCGACGTACCTCGATGCGATGGAAGCAATAGCAGATCACACCAACTCTACGGATCTGAAGTGGGCCATCAACGAGATGCGCCAACAGAACGGTATTGTTGTGCCCAACGGCAGCGGCAATTTATCTAGTCCAAATCGCCCTGTGAACTACGAGCTTCCTGTTGGGTTGGAGAACATTGGCAACACATGCTACCTCAACAGTCTGCTTCAATATCTCTTCACGGTGAAGCCAGTTCGAGACATTGCGCTCAATTACGAATCTTTCAAGCTTGATTTGAACGACGACAGCATCAAACAAAGACTACTTGGCGGAAACAAGATGCAAATGGACCGCGGAGAAGCGGTCGTTGCCCAAGCCTGTACGTGTGGCTGCCTCCTCTCACATGAAGCCAGTGCTAACAACGTAAAGTTGCTCAAGAGCTTTCTGAACTTTTCGAAAACCTAAAAACCTCTGACCAAGTCGCGACCCGACCATCCCAGAGACTGGCAAACGCTGTCCTTTTGTCCACGCACACTCTCCTGAACGACTCTAAGCAGGCCACGGAGCCGTCTTCAACGCCCAAACCGCCGCCTTTGCCCGCCCGCCCATCACCTGCACCTCCCACCCAAAGTCTTGGAGATGTTGAGATGGGGAATGCGACGGAAATCCCAATTCCCGAGTCGACCGAGACTGCTAGCACCGTCAGCTCACAGACCCTCGTTGAGCAAGGAGATGACGACTCTGACCGTTCATACGAGAAGGTCGAGAAGGCTCCGGTTTCTCACGAGACTCGGATTGTCGACTCTGTGATTGAGGTAGTAGGGGGTGAAGATTTCACCGAGGAGGTTCACCGAGATCCCAAGAACTGTGGGCCAGCCACGACTGTCGTGGCTGTTGACGGGACCAATGACGTGCCGGAACAACAAAGTGTTGATGTTAACATGGTCGATGCCGAGGAGCCTCAGACAGTTGATCAAAAAGTCCTCAATGCACTAGAGCATCAGAAACGATCCTCGGGTACCGATCAGCAGGATGTGGAAGAGGTCATGGGAAGCATTCTCAACCGCCTCCAAGCCGCAATCCATCCAAGCTCTGTTGATGAGTCGACGGGTATTCAATTGGAGAAGATCATGGAGACTTTCTTCGTCACTACCATCAACTACACCAAGAAATTCGACGAGAGAGTATATCAGCAAGAAATCAGTTTTGATCGATCAATCACCGCATTTCCGGCTCCTGAGGGCACATGCTCCCTCTATGATGCTCTCGGACGGAACTTTGACCAGCAAATCATCGAGGAGAGTAAATTATCGCGGTACACGGCGATCAAGACATTGCCGCCAGTGCTGCACGTTCTCATTCAGCGCTCGCAATCAATGGGCAGCAAAAATGGCAACCCTGTGGACATCCCGGAAACACTCTACCTGGATCGATACATGGATGCCCCTCAGGATTCTCCGGAATTTCAGCAACGGGTGGAAAACTGGATGACGGCTAATCGGATATCCGACATCAAGTCACAGAAGACAGCGGTAGAGCTGAACCCGCCCAGTGGAGATTTTCTGCAGATGTACAATGCCACAGAAGTCGTCAACCCAGTACCACCAGCACCAGCAGACCCGGCCGACGGCGAGTCAACGGAGGATCCGCTGTTGTCTGCCGAGGAAAACTGGGAATTCGATGGGCCTGTCGAGGATGACTTCTTGCTTATTAGCCCACCGAGAGTTGAAGCCCCTATCGCCGAAACCCCATTCCTTCCTTCCGGTGTCGTGCCAACCGAGACGGAGGTGCGAGAAATGATGAAGGAAGAACTCCGCGAAAGGGAAGAAGCGCTGGAGAAACACTACTCTGGACTCAAGAACATCCCATACCGTCTCCACGCGGTCATCTGCCATCGTGGCCATTTGACGTCTGGCCATTACTGGGTGTGGATCCACGATTTTGAGCAGAACGTGTGGCGCAAGTACAACGACTCGAACGTGGAGGCAAATCCAAGCACGGACGAGGTGCTGGCGGCTCTGAGCACGAGCGGCGAACCGTACTTCCTCTGTTATGTTCGTGACAATGACAAGGATGCATATGTGGATGTACCCAAGCGACTCGTACCACCACCGGTCCCCGAAGTCGAGGGCGAGCTGGCCAAAGATGCCGACGGAGACATTGAGGTCACTAATCGTGATCCGGCACCACAGCCAAAGACAGGGAACGAAGATCTTCCGCCGCCATACTTGGAGCAACAGATGGACTAGGCGAACAGGAAACACTACCCCGATCTTGGGCTGCAAACGTAGGAGAAGGCGGAGGAGGTCTTGAGAGCACCCGACTACTGTGCGTGGCAGTGACAAGAAGGTTTGAATGGAACTTTGGAAGTTATTTATTGGCGTGAGGTAAGCGCATGTTTCACGTCTGGGCGTTTGGGATGACAGTACTGGGGAAAACATACCCATATGATCAGTTCAATAGATGACATTGTATGATGATATCACGCGAAACCGAAGAGGTGTGAGATGAGAAACCCCATGCTTCACCGATACATATGTGTCTCATCAGGCAAGGTACCAGCATCATGGGTATAGCATATCACCAATGGATATTTCGAGTGGTATTTTTTGAAGTATTTCATTGGGCTTCCGTGTGAATTTATCGACCCTTGAAAACGGGCTTTCTCTTATCTTGAAACGCCCGCAATGCCTCATCTCGGTCATCAGTATTGACTACACGGTCGTACATTTTGTTCTCGACAGCCTCTTGCGCGTAGGCAACGGCCTGCAGCCCAGCTCGGACACCGATGGGTCCGCCCTCGCAGATCTCCTGGGCGAGGCGAACGGCCTCGCTCAAGGCGGCCTTCCTCGCCTGGGCCAGCAGGTCGGAGCCGGCGCGCTCGTCCTCGGGCACGACCTCGACAAGGCGGTCGGCGATGCCGAGGAAGTAGGCCTCCGGGGCGCCGACGCGGCGGCCGGTGAGGATCAGGTCGCGGGCGCGCGACAGGCCGATGAGGGCCGGGAGGCGGTGGGTGCCGCCGGCGCCGGGGATGATGCCCAGGCGGGTCTCGGGCAGGCCGACGCTGGCGTTGGACGAGAGCACGCGGAAGTGCGCCGCGAGGGCGAGCTCGAGGCCGCCGCCCAGCGCGATGGACGAGATGGCGGCGATGGTCGGGACGGGGAGGCTGGCGAGCGAGGAGAAGGTGCCGCGGAGCGTGGTTAGGAAGTCGGCGGTCCTGAGAGAGCGATGGGGGGTTAGCGAGCAGCCACGATGACTGGAAGGAGAATTCCTTTTTGGCGTTTACTCTTGTTGCGAAAAGCCCCTCCGCTCCTTGAGGTCCGCGCCGGCGCAGAAGCACGAGTCGACGGCGCTGGCGAGCACGACGGCGCGGGTGGCGCCCTTCTCGTCGACGCCCGCTGCGCCGCCGAAGCGCTTCGCGGGGGCCAGCTCCTCGCCGTCCGGGCCGTACTGGCTGTGCACGGCGGCGACCTCGTCGCGCAGGCTGGCGAGCAGGGTGCGCGAGATGGCGTTGCGGGCGGCCGGCCGGTTGAGCTCCAGCACGCGGATGTGGCCGCTGCCGGGCGCGGGGAGGTTGGTGACGCGGATGAGCGGCTCCGTCGCCGTCGAGTACAGTCGGCGGAGGAGGTGTGCCGAGACGGAGGAGGAGGCGGGGCGTAGGCGGGGAGGCATTGTGGGAGGGGAGGGATTGGGAGTTTTTGGTGGTGTTGAGTGGTGGTGGTGGTGGGTGGTGTTGAGAGGGCGAGTTTGTGAGAGTTGGGTGCTTCGTGGTTTGGAGCTCGGCCGTCTTCGGCATTGGGGAGTGGGCGGCATGACGTTGTGGGCTTGCGTCGGCTTTAGCAGTCAGTCTTTAGATTCGTGGACTACGTTCAAGGGTAGGAAAGTATTTACTCTTGCTTTGAAGATAGCATATTGTTTTCTCAAAGGCAAAGCTTCTCTTTAAGCACATAGAGAAATCATATGGCTGATACATCTATTCAGCTAACCTACGCACCTTGCGGTATTCCTAGCCTATTTGAAGCCAAAAAGGCTCACTGAAATGTTAGGAAGTCGAAAAAAATCACCCTGGCGGTTGAGTACCGCTTCGGATTGAACTGTAAAACCAAACCCCCTTTTCAATGCCGTCGGTGCACCCTTCTTTCATTAAGTATTGCCTTGCTCTTATCCAGTCTCTGGATGTTCGTGAGCAGAACAATCGGATTTCTTATCTTGAAGTTCCTTCATGACTTGTTCTCAGTGTGCCACTCCGGTCGAGTTCCTCTCCCTCGCATCGCAAACGAGTAGACTGGTGACTCGACTTGTCCGACCGCAAGAACTTGCTCGGGTGCTACCCTGTCGGTCAATCATTGCCTTTGGGAACTCGAAAGTTATAGTGATGTCTGCTCGTTAAGGTGGCGGTGGCTTCCTGTGAATCGCGGCCACCCTGAGTTGTCCAAACCATGCCGGTTGGCAATGGCAAAGCTAAGACTTATCTCTTCATACAGTAAGGCATACTCCTAGCAGTTTCGTTACATGCGATTTGCCTGCTGTCAATGAGAGTGCAGGTATTCCCACTGACGATGGGAACAGGGTGCATATCACTCTGTAATTACTTTAAAGCTTTTACCCAGAATCCAGGTGCTCAAGGTTCTTTAAACCCAACATATCTCCGAAGCCAAAGGCTAAGAGTCGCATTTCATCTATTTAAATGGCCCGTCGCCCTCTTCATGCGTCAAGATCATCTTCTTCTACTCAAGCTTCGCAGCTCATCAGTCAGACCCTTTGTCTCCAGCTCCTATTATTGCAAGCACTCGACTGACCAGACTCACGACAATTCTCACACTGAAGTATCAAAAGAAAACGAGAAAACCATGGATTCTTTGCATTGGGATATTTTTGGATCGCCCACCGACGAAGACAGCCCTTGCTCAGAATGTGAAGCTCTCGGGCGGGTTTGCACAAAGTGCCGACTACCAGACATGGCCAACCCTACCAAATCTCAGCTGGAAATCGTCCTTGCCCGCCAACGGCCGACCAAAAAGCCAGAAACACTCACTGAACAAATCCAAATTCCTGATTGACACGGCGAGCTGGTCCGTATCGACATCGAGGTTCACCCAGACCACTATAACCACCGCCCGGATCACTATAACTACTGCCCGGGTCGCTATAACCATTGCCAAGGCCGCCATAAACACCGTCCGGATCGTTATAGTCGCTGCTCGGGTCGTTATAATCACTGCTCGGGTCGTTATAATCACTGCTCGGACCGTTGTAACCACTGTCCTTGCTGTTGTGACCACTGCCCCTGCTGCGATTACCATGACGACTGGGTAGAGTGGCATCCTACATTACAGCACTGCAAGACCTGTGAGCTAGAGAGGAAGATGGACGCCAATGACTTTCCCGTGTTCGAGATCGTGTATCCCGTTATAATTACTCGACCCCACGGAAAAAATGCTCCGGTGCAGAGAGGTTTGGTCTTGCCTGACTGGGAAAGGGCAACTGCTATGCCGAAGTCGGACAAGCCGCACTGGTTTGTGTGTTTTGCGGCAGGACCACATGTACGGGCCTCAAACGTGGTTTTAGTTATCGAGAACCCAGCAAGCCGTCTTCGGGAGTTCCTCTCCTCGCTAATTTTCCAGGGGTATCAAAAGGGCAAATCAGCATTGGATTGGGTCCTTTTTGGGAGACGCCAGTATGTTGACAGTGAGCTGGACTAGCTAGATTAAATTCGATTCATACTGGCCATTATCTCAATCTCTACTTGTTCTTAGCAAGTAGCCAGAAACTGTACATGCGTCAATGGCCTGACCACACGGCTGGACCGTCATTGCAGTCCGGGGTCTTACCGTAAATGTACTAATGAAGGAGCTTTGAAAGGTTCGGAAACGAACTGCCCGATTATCAAGAGTGTTCGTCATCGCGATCCTTGAGTGGAAGGCGGGTTCGTGCCTGCCCAACTCCATGTTCTGCTTCGACCGCATAATCGCAACATGTAGCCTCCTTCCGTTCAGCATGAAACATTTGGATGGAAGGAGACAGCAGAGAGAGAGAGAGATCAAAACATCCGCTGTAGTGCTCGTATCTAGGAATTTCTCTTCTTTTTTCTGTATCTTGGCTTCACATCTTTTGGATATTCCACCATCTACTTCAACAACTCCCTTCCAAATTTTGGCATATACATATTATTATGTCAACCTTTCTTCTCCCCGTCCTCCAGGCCGGCGTCGACGCCATTGTCGGATGCGCATCCGACAGCGGCAAGGACTGGCGGCAGACCGGCCGGTACCAGATCAAAGTGGGCGACTGGCTCACTAAGATGTGAGTCTTCCCAATATTCCATTCCTCCTAAGCCTTCACTGACTTAATCGCATTAGCTTGACCGCTATGGCCGGTCGAGCAGCTCAGCTGCTCACCCCCGTCGTCCTCCGACGTGCTGCCCCATGGGTGGCCTTTTTGCCAGGTTTCGACCTGGTGTAAGAGCGGCCTGGGGACGGCCCTTCGACAACCCTTGCGCCCGGCACGGCGGGCCCAGCTTGGGAATCCTCGTCCAAATCATTCAGGCTTCGGCCATCCTGGAGCTTCGAATCAGCACCGTCCTTACCCTCGAGCCTCCTTTGGAATCTACGTCGACAGAGCTTCTTCCTCGATCGACATTCTTCACACCGAGCCCTCCGACAGTCTCAATGCCAATGGCGGCTGCGGTGAGTCGCCCCCCATTTCTCTCAAATCGCCAAGAAAACTTCACTGATCTGCTCCCAGACTCCATCATGTATTGATCAAGCGGGTCGAGTTGATCCCATTGCCTCGCGACACTCCTTCGCCGCAAACGACCATGGCAATGTCCACCATGACTTCAGAGTGGACCGAACCGGGGCGAGGTTTCTCATCACAAGACCTTGACCTCGACGGAATCATCACCTGATCGGGAACCACGATGCCAACGCCATATATAAGTCACTAGTTCCCCAGCAAAGCTTTCAATGTGAGAATACCCACTCAGAGGCGTGAAAGACCTCTACTGACCGCGCTCAGAATTTCCTTTCATATGTGGAACCCCCTACCCAGGCCATGCCTCGAGAGAAGTTTATTAGGACAGCAAGATGCTGCTTCTGGTTCCTTCTTGCTTCCAGGCTCTTGATAGGAACCCTCGGTCAAGTCACGATTCTTCTTTTATTCGGCTATTTGCTTGATCAATGCTGCGTTGCTGCTACCATTACGTCAAAAACCGAAAGACAGATTTTCCTCCACATTCAAGCACCTCAAAGACCCGATGCTTTCACTGTCAAATCATGTTTCCTCAATCACTTGACAAGATCACGATTCAAATCATTTTCGCTTTCTGGCTCTTGATAAGCTCGGACCAAACAGGCTCGAATCTGCAAAGTACTCACAACAAACATTACTCGAGAAGACATCAATGTAAGTATTCCCCACCCTACACGATTTGACTTTTCGTGGAAGATTGTCGCCGTTGCTACTTGGGTGCGGATAATGCAGTCGCCAGACGCGGGCCGAGGACATAATCACAGATCTGAGCTCGACGACTTGACGTGCCGGTCAGGGCAGGGTCATCCAGGTACTTGATGGCGGACAGAATGAAGTTGGGGCTCGCGTCGGCTTAAGCTGGGTTCGGTTTTGGCGGGGTGGTGTGCCGTGGTTGGCTCCATTACACCAACGGTGAGACGGGCAGAGAAGAATTAGAGATAACTTAGAGAAAACTGAAAAAGTACAAGAGAAAAGTTTAAATCCAGCCGTCAACTATGCATACTAAATTCCTCCTTGACTGCTTTCCTCTCCTCGACAAACCCGTGAATGTTACATTACAAATACCGACAGACGAAATGCCAAGCTTTGTTGTGCATCCTTGCCGTTCTGGGGAACCGCGCCAAGGCCCCAGTGGATTAAGCGGATCGCAGCCCCCCGCCAACGTCCAAACCGCGGGAGAAGACGTTGAGTGTGTTCTTTTTGACCACTTTCCATCTCTTGGCTCTTTGTTTGACTCCCCTTTCGACACCTATAGCTTCTCCTACACCGTTTCTCAAGGCTTGCAAGGGCTCAGGCTCACAAGAGGTCGCGACTGGGGGAGAGCTGGGATGCTCCGGGCTGGGCGTGTCGGTCTGTTGGACAAGAGCTGCCATCTATCTGCCCCAGCCTCATTCTCGGCACGCCTTGTTCTGGGCGTCTTGTGATTAGCAGGTTTTCTCAGCCTGGTTGTCAGCAAGTCTGGTTATCAGGCATTTGGACCGCCGGATCCCTGAACATCAGCAGCTTTCCTCTGGTCTGGCCGCGGCAAACATGACGACCACCTCGTCCCTCTCGTCCCTCTCGTCCCTCTCGTCCCTCTCGTCCCTCTCGTCCGTCACATCCCCTTTCCCCTCGCCCACAGCATCCGCCACGCCCATCAGAGTGCTGCTGCGCGACAGCATCGACGGCACCAACGACTTCTTCCCGTTCAACGACATCGCCACGCTCAACGCCGGGTCCGACTCGTCGGTGACGTTCAAGGAGCTCTTCACCACCAGCATCGAGGGCGGGCAGGAGATTGTGCTGTTCCGGTCCGGCTGCCAGGTGCGCGGGCTGGCCGACTGCACCGCCGCCTGCAACTCGTCCGAGTCCTTCTTCGGCTCGCTCGAGACCTTCTACAACTGCGCCGCCCTCGCCTCCATCGCCTTCCGGACCCAGGACGCCGCCTTGTACTCGGTCGGCGCCGACGCCGAGCGCAACGCCAGCTCCATCATGGGCGCCGGCTCCCTAGCCGCCTTCGACTCGGCCCCCGTGCTGCGGTCGCTCGTCACCTGCGCCCAGGACGCCTGCGAGCACGACGGCCTGAGCAAGTCCTGCGACCACGCCATCGACGACTTGTCGGTCAGCTCCAGCGCCCAGGCCGTCTTCAACGCCCTCGAGGACTTCTGCCCGGACCTGACGGCCGAGATCAACCCGGACATCTTCGGCCCGGGCGTCCTCATCTCGTACGTCCTGCAGGTCTGCTTCGCCGCGTCGCTGTACCTCCTCACCAAGGGCTTCACGCTCTGGGTCAGCATCACCGAGGGCGACGCCCTCAAGTCGGAGCCCAGCAAGGTCGGCCTGCAGCGCCGCCTGACGCGCGTCGGCACCATCATCTGGCGCGACTCCAGCGGGCTGTCGCGGACCAGCATCGCCATCGCCACCACCCTCGTCGAGTTCCAGGAGGCCCAGGCCTGGTTCGTCTTCGCCGTGCAGATCGCCTCCATCCTGGCCATCGTCGTTAACTCGCAGGAGGGCGCCTTCTGGGGCGAGATTGTCGTCAACGCCGCCGTCGCCTACCACGTCAGCCAGAATGGCGTGCTGCCCATGTTCCTCATCCAGATCTGCCTGCACCACGAGGGCATCCGCAACTGGCATACCTTCCTGGGCTTCTTCGTCGAGTACCTGCTCGCCATCATCGCCACCACCCAGAAGATCTACTTCAAGGACGCCTTCCAGCTCTTCCGCGAGCAGGGCCAGCTAAAAGGCTGCGGCTACAACCCGAGCCCGCGCACGTATTGCGCCGCCACGCGCGGCCTCGACGGCGTCCAGTTCAGCTTCTTCCCCCACCCGCTTCTGTACAAGATGGTATTCCTGTTCCTCGACACCGTTGCCATTGCCGTGCTGCTCGTGGACCAGTTCGCCTGGACGATTAGGAAACATCATCTGACGAAGCACATGCGCATCGGCACATACCGCATCGGCAGATTTCCCTCGTGGGGAAGCAAGAAGCGCGGCCTGCTTTTGAAGCGCTGGTTCTGGCGTATCCTCGAAGTGACATATCTCGTCGTCAACATCCTCTACATGATCTCGCTCACCAAGGTCATCACCGCCGAGAGCTTCGCCGCCAACAAGTGGTCTTACGGACAGATCATCGCAGTGACGGTCTGGGGCCCCGTCATCGTCAAGCTGTTTGATCTCCTGCTATGTACGTACCCTGCAGCCATGCGTCCCTTTCGCTGTTCCTTGCTAACTGTCTCCCAGCTGGACCGCCCAAGAACGGCCTGCGGCTCAACTCGGGCCCGCCGCGGCTGCGTATCGACAATGTCATCAACCGCCGAGTGGGGACGTCTGCAGACGAGGTCTGCGAGGAGTCGGACGAGAACAGCACCCGGGGCTCGACGGACCCCATGCTGCGACGCGTCCGGGCGCCGGTGGCTCCCCGTCCGGCGCCAGCGGTGCGGATCGACGCGGCGGGACGAGAGCGGATAGACTCGAATAGCGGCAACGCGGGAGAGAAAAAGGTGGGACAGTGAGGGTTCGCTACGGATGAAGGCCGAGGGCTGATGATTGAAATGTCGCAATGAATCATGATTGTCCATGTTTGGTTACTTGTTTCAGCCCCCTCTAACTTGGGAGGGCGGGGTTTGGGAAAGCGTTTGGTGAAGCTGGCTTGGTGCAGATTTCGGTCGATAGAGGGCGACATGGGGATAATGGAAATCCCATGAGCATTTTAAATGGTTGTTTATCTCACTGCGGCCTCTGTCCAAGGTTTTGAAGAGTCAATTGCCATGTTGACCAGCTAATTGCCGTCCCGCCATCTCGAGCATCAAGACGCAAACAGCCAAAGTCCCGAGACAGCTCCTCCATTCCCGCCCAGATGACGAGCACCGGCATCAGCAAACGGCCCATCAGTTACCTAAACAAAACGCCACCGACCCCTCACAGCGACCGACCCGCCTGAAGCCCGCAGCGGTAGCACAGCTGGCGCCGCTCTTTTCGCAAATGCTCTGCGTCATCGGTGTTGCATTCGTCGTCTTCACGTGCGGGTACCCGCTAGGAGCTTCTCCCCCGCGTGGCTGCCCATGACATCATGGGAAGCACGACAGAGGCAGCACCCGTCATATATCATCGCCCAGCTTCCTCACATGACGTTGATTCACTCTTTCTTGCTCACTCAGTCCAATTGACCTTTTTTTCTCCTTCATACCCAAAAACTCCAATCCATTTTCTACCAAAATACCACTACTCAACCTCAACACCACCACTTCGAATCCAATCCATCACCATGTCGTTCCTCACCGAAAGCATCATGCGTCGCGCTACCCTCATCCCCCGCGTCGCCTTCACCCAGACCCCTCGGGCCTTTTCCACACACTTTGCCCTGAACCGAACCGCCACCGAGGCTGCCAAGGATGGCCTGAAGACCGTCGACCGCGTCGTGAGCGACAAGATTGTTGATGGCATCGACGCAACAGGTAAGCGCCCTTTCCTCGCATGTGTAACAATGAGAATCCAAGTTTTCTAACTCCATTCCAGCAACCGTAAGCAGCAAGGTCAAGGAGGGCGTTCAAGAAGTCACTGGCAACAAGACGACCGGCAAGGCTGCCGAGTACAAGGGCGAGGCCAAGGGCAAAGCTGAGGAGCTCAAGGGAGAGGCCAAGGGTGCCGCACAGGAGGTCAAGGGCAAGGTGAAGGGTGCCGCTGAGGAGGTCAAGTCGAAGATTTGAGAAGGCCGTTCGCTTTCACAGTGTGACAGTACTCGAGATCACCCCATGGTCTACTGTATGATACAATAATTGCATCACCGGGTTAGGGATTCTAATTCAAACAATTTCCATCCATCATTTTTGTGCACCTTGCATCCAGGTGCTGTAATAACGCTGTAACAGAATCTGAATCATCAATGTCCTCGTAAGGAAGAAACAATCTCATGCTCATTCATGTCCATCCTGTCCATTTAGGTGTCCAGTTACTACGCGGACAAATCCCGGCTCAAGTCAATCCCAAATACTTTTGTTGTCCTGTTTTAACCACATTCATAATCCCCAATCGTATGTGTATTTCCGTCTCGGTATCATCATTCCTCATCACAGCCCAGCTTAGGCCATGTTGGACTTGTTCACTCGAACATCTATCTCGCCCAGAGGGAGCTTGACCCAGGTCGTATCCTCAGTCATAATGCCCGCACTGCCTGCATAGAATGCCAAAAAGGCGCAAATGCATGAAAAGGCACCGCCAGTCTTGTTGATGCGGATCGCCGCGATGGGATGGCTCGTCGAGAGGAACTGGGCCATGCTAAGGAAAAGAAAAGCCAGGGCCAGAAAGCCGAGGACCAAGAGGATGGCAATGTTGGTCTTCAATGCCGCAATGAAGAAGACCACGGTCAGGAAACACCAAAGGATGAGGAAGATGCCCAGCGCAAAGCTGTAGGCACGTTCGTCACCCTTGTACGCATCCTTGATGCCCAACTCTGGAACAAAGAACATGGCAAACGACAGCCAGAAGGCGCCGTAAGAGCAGTGGACGGTGGTACCGAAGGTGTTTCCGACGCGGAACTCCATCAGTCCGGCAAAGAACTGGGCGATGCCACCGAAGAAGACGGCAAGACCGAAGATGGCCTGATCGGGGCCGACACCAGCCATAGGGTTTGATCCGGGGAGACTAGGAGACGTGTTAACTAGGGATAGCGTGATGCAAAGAGCGAGAGCGAAACGTACCCAGCGCCGCACTGGTACAGGCCCAAGACGAAGGTGGTCAAGGCAAAGCTGATGAGGCCCAGAGGACCCGGGTTGGCAATGCGGTAGTACGGAGGGTCCAAGACATGGGACACGGTGGACTGATGGTGTCGAGCGAGAATGGGAGCCCGGCCTTCGTTCTGGTGATGGCAGTGTCGGCAGGGGTGCATGTCTTCGTGCTTCTCGTTGTACTGAGTCGGCGTGCTGGCGCCGTTGGAAACAGTGCCGGCCATCTTGTCTGCGGTAGTGGCTGTTGAACTTGGACGAGGAAACAAGGGGTATCACGAAGGAGAGAAGAAGTCGATAATCTGGGGAAGCAGGATTTCACGCAGGCTCAGAAGACGGGGAATATCCTTATATCTCTGTCCACCCCGCCCAGAGCGGATCTCTTCCCCATTGCCCCGGAGATTGACACAGCTTTGGCCATGGCCTTGACCACGGGGGTGGCAAAGGTTCCCCAGTCGGCAGTGTAAGACGGCAAGGGGGAAGGGAGGTAGAGAGAGACCCGTGGGGTGATGTCAAATAGCAACATCGGTAACTGAAAGCAACCCGGCTTTGTCACGACAGAAACCCCGTGTTGGCTAGAGCCACGCCCAAGGCGGAGGAGCCCGCTGGTCGAGGAGCCAATACGGAGAGGCGGATATAGCAAGAGTGCGGACCGGATGTTGGCTGTCGTTGTCGAGCTGGATATGTCGGCACCAAATATGGAGAACTTTGGAGCCGCAACGGGGGTGTGTGGTGGTTCGCATGGCAGGGGGGGCGCGGGATTCCAATGGCTAGCGTTATGGGGGGGACGGGACTCGATTCTTACTCGTCTTTGGTTACGTCGAGTTGGGGAAGAGTGTCCTCGGATGATGAGTAAACCGTGGGTAGCATTGGTTGATCTCTTTGGTTGGGGCGATGCGGATGTTTCTCGGCGTCTGAAGAAGAGAATGCCAACATCAAGTTACAAGACTGAGGCGTCTCAGATGAAGGAGCACTCTCAGATGAAGCTCAGCCTCGCGACAGAGAAATAGAGATGGCCGGTGAATTCATGATAGAATCCATGAATAACGAGCTTCTCCAACTGGAGGCTCAACAAGGGGAAAATCCCCAACCTCGAGGAAAACCACCGAGCGGAGAGAGCAGGCATGCTCATCGGTGGAGAAACTGGAGGCGGCCAGGCCGAACGAGCCGGAAAGGTTCCGCCTCGACGCTCATCGATCCACCGCGAGCCTCGGATTTAAGAGAGAAAAAGAGGCCCTCTCAGAGATTTGTAAAACGGGCCGAGGGATGGATGATGGCATCGTGGGTCGCTCGGACGTCCTTCCCCATGTCGATCCCCTCACGGCCGCTTTTTTTCCTTCCCTTTGCCCCACGGAGCGACTCCAAGATCTGGGTTTACCCCAACGATGATGTCCGGGCCCCAGTGAGGAGAAGCGTAACAAGACAACGCTTGCAAGGAGGTGTTCGAAACTGCATCTTGATGACTTCGGGACTTTTTTTAGTGTTCAGTGGTGGCGCGCGCCGTCACCACGCGATGGCGGCGTCGCCACGTCCGGTGTTATTCCCGACCTGACATCCTCGGGACTCGCTCGGTTGGAGGTTCGGTAACGTAGACGGCGAGTAGGATGCTTTTCTTCAACTGCCGGTTGGTTGGGTATCTGTAACGGCTTCGGCCGCATCAAGGTCCGGCTTGATTGTGCTGAACATGTTGTCCTAGCCGTGGTGGTTGTCTCATTCTGGCTCGTCGGGCTTGATGATCTGATGAAGCGCATGTTCAGCGCGTACTGATGGTGTTGGGGGAATTGTGGACAGGAGATTGCTTGGTGAGGTGCTTTTCTTGTGGTGCGTGTTCATCATGGCATGCCGACTGACGTATGCAGGTCGGTGCAGCGTGCATCTCTCCATGACGAACGACTCTCACCGAAATCGATTTCTCGGTGTGCGGCGGTGACGTTTCGGGTCGGAGGTGTGATGGAGGACGGAGTGGGGCCGCATGCACTAGAAGTCAATGCACTTGTCGCTTGCGTTGCGTTATGCAGGCACGCCTATTCATTCAGCCACAGTGGCGTGGATTATGAAAATAATCCTCACGACCGTTTCAAACTGTCTCTTACACGCAAGCAGTCGATTGCTATTCTCGCGACCACCAAATTAGTCTGGAAATACTAAGCCGACTAACAACAAATAGTGCATCTGGTTTCGTACAAGTCTCAACCTTTGTATAGCGAGGCGAATCATCATGTTCCCGCTGTGCTCACAGGACGGCGTCAAGTGGTGCTATCGGCAGCGTTCACAGAGCATCCCAAAGCCTCGTCAACCCCAGCGTGTGTTACCTACATGCGCCAACCCTGCCAAGCATCGAACTCCGCATGAAACGAACATAAACCCAAAACGAACCGCTGCGGGCGGCCCAGCAATTTACGCTTTGAGAGTTGCGTCCCACAAAACGGGGCCGGGTGCTACCACGTCGATCTGCCCCCCCCCAGCATCGCCGTGCAGTTGTCAATCTGCGAGACGAGCATGCGTGGAGAAGTGCCACGTTCTCCCTCGCATGCGTCTCCGTAGTACCCGACAGACCGGTTGACTGCGGTCAGGGATGGTCCTGGATGGGGAGGTCATCACCGACCATTGGGTGTGGAGAAGGCCGGCGAGAGGTGTGTTCCATCCACTCGGGACACGCAGGCGAGAGAGCGGGACTCGAGACTGCAGAAGGTGGGATGTTGGAAATGTCTTGAATGCGCGGTTGGCTTGGGGCCAGCTTTCCGTGTGGTTCTGTCGTTGTCTCGCATTGGACCTGGTGAAAATGCCGTATTCAGTTCCCATAGACTTCACTTCCGAGACACTTCTGTCAAACTGCACTAGCAAAGCACAGAACAAGTCCATTTAGTCGTGTACGTCATGACTTTTGCTTTGTCTATTCTTAACGGTCGGGATGCCGTTTTCTTCATCTTTCGGTTGTCTTGTTCTATTGTTTCTTTAAGCGGTATTATATACACTCGAGCCTCGACTAGTTTACAGGCTGAGAACCACGCACTTGTTGTGCGGGTCGGGTTCTTGGTTTTACTGAGCAGCTCAACTTGGCATAAGTTGGCTTTTCAATATCGGGGAGTTGTTTCCCTTGTTACGGTGGCTCGCTGGAAAGCTACCAAGGCCCAGCAAGCTCAGATGGTCTTCAAACGACCGGGCGGAATAACGAGGCGGAATAACGAGGCGGAACAGCCAGGCAGAACAGCCAGGCAGGAAATGCCACCCGTTTGTCTCTCACCCACGCCTCACGCAACATCTCCATCGCTGTCTCGCCCGTCCTCGCTCTCGCTGTGCACCCACATCTGCACGTCCTCCTCGCCGTCATCCTCCCTCGCCGCCCGGCCCGTCCGCCGCCTCCGGTCCATGACCTCGCAGCACACGGCCAGCGCCGTCCGGGCCGCGTCAGCGATGACCTCGTCGGCGTCGCGCGACCGGCACCCGCGCAGCATGGCCTCGATGTAGGCGCCCGCGCACGCAAAGAACAGGAACTCGTGCGTCGAGTGCGTGCCGCCCGCCGCCCGCACCCGCCGCTCGAACATGCCCACCGCGCCGCGCACCGCGTCACGCAGCTGCCGCCAGCCCGCACCGTCCGTCACCGGGAACGCCTTCTCCTCCAGCTCGCTGATCAGATCCATGCAGAGAGCGGCCGTGGCCTGTCGCTGCACCAGCGCGAAGTGGCCGTGGCCCTGCGTCCACAGCGCCGCGCATGCGTCGCTCCCTGCGTGGGTGAGACCCGTGGCCGTCTCCAGGGCGCTGTGCTCTTCTGTCGGCGTAGGTACCGCTGCTAGCGGGTTCACCAGTAGCAGCGCCGAAGCCTCCATGCGCATCTTGCGCGAGTAGTAGTAGGCCGGGTTGGTGGCGGCCTTGTCGGCAAAGGGCCCGTGGAGCGCAAGCACGAACGGCCGCGTAAAGACGTCCAGGAGCTTGATCTGGAAGTTGGTCGGCTTGTTCATGGAGCGCAGGATGGCCAGGTCTGCACAGCAGGCCGTGTTCAGCTCGGCCGCAAGGTGGTGGCTTTCCTCGTACGCTTTGGATGCGCCAGGGGCGTTGACGAGGTGAAGGATCCGGAGGCGGAGACGCTGTGTCCGCGCCAGAAGCACCTGGATAATCGACGGTGTAAACGTCAGCCGGTTCGAGGGAGTTTGTGCGTCTGTATGCATTGCGACAGTGCACTGCTCAAGCTCCTCGTCGGTAACACTGGACGGTGGCTCGCAGTCGTAGCTCTCGGGCGACAGAGGCGCTGGCAAGCCTTCGTCGAAGCACAGCTGCAGCGAGAGCTCCAACATCGTCGCCCACAGCCGTCGACGGATCTCGGCTTCCTGGATCGACATGTTTGGGAAGCGGATGCGTGGTTCGCGGTGCAGACCCATCTGAATTCCTACACGCGTCAGGTCGTGGTCTCCGGGGAACCACCCTGTGCCGGCCGGAAGCGTATGGTGATGGGTGTGTCTCGCCAGTGCAAGGAGGCACATCATCTGGGCCGTGTCCAGGTCCGCGCGCGATCCCGAGAACATCTTCCGCGCGAGCCACTGCTTCCCGTAGGCGATCCAGCTGTTCGACCGGTCCCGAAGCGAACCGCCCTGAGTCCTCTCCGAGTCGTCGAGTACGTGGCGGCTCAGGCACACGCAGGACCCGAGAGCCATGGCCATCATCAGCTTGCAGGCAAACGACTCGTCCTCGTCCATCGACTGGGACACGGGGCTCCGCCAGAAGCTTTCGTACTCGCGGCGGAAGGTCGGGACGTGCAAAATGCGCAGCACCGACTCGAAGGTGTTGATGTACGTCTCGAGGAGCAGATCGCATGTCGCGCGCGGAGGCAGCAAGCCCCGGCCTGTCGCGGCGGTGGAAGCTGCCGTCGCGTTCCAGCCCACCAAGTTGTGGGACGACATGACTCTACTCTCGCACTCGCGCTGGGCGACTCTGTTCAGCCGGGAGAATGTCTTCATGAGCGCCCGCACCGTCTCGTGGCCGGGTTGCAGAGCAGCGGCGTCGTCGTCGTAGTGGTGGCCGGCCATGCCCCTGAATAGGAACCGCAGCTTCTTGCATCGGGAGAAGGCGTGGTACCAGTTCTTTTCGCGCTCGTCTGTGCTGGATTCGTCGCCGAAGAGGAGCTCCGGGACGGCTCCTGAGCCCGATGAACCCGGTCCTGAGGACCCCGAGCCCGAAGAGGTGTGGACGGAGGCCGCGACGGAAGACGGCGCAACCGACGAGCCAGGGCCCGAGACTCCGGACCCGGTGGCCGAACCCGACCCCCAAGACAGCTGCGGCGTCGACCCGACCATGCTGTTGGCCGTGACGGAAGCGCGACTGCTCCTACTGCTCGCCCAGAAGAGCGGCTCGCCGTCCAGATGCGGGCCCGGCAAGTCGGCGGGCTCGTGTCGAGGGTACGGCACGCCGCCGAGCCCGAGGTAGTCGATGAAACCGGCGTCGGATTCATCGTTCAGGTACGTCATGTCTATCGGGAACAGGTCCAGGTCGTCGACGGCGTCGGGGAACATGGGCTTGAGGACGGACTGGGCAAAGTCCAGCTGAGCGAAGGCGTCGTGGTGGTCATGCTGGGGGCGGTCGAGGCTGGTGCTGGAGTTGTTGTACACGCACTGCAGGCCCAAGGGCGATTTACTGCAGGGGCCGCAGGGCGTGGTGCGGTCGCATCGGATCTTGCGGCGGCGGCACTCGGTGCAAGCTACGGCGGGCCGTCGCCGCTTGTACGCGGGGCCGGGATCCATCTCGCCAGGGCGGGCGGGCGCCGGAACGGAGCAACGGAGGTGGGAAGATTGGGCGAGGGAAGGGCAGAAAGGGGTGTTAGTGGAACTCGGAGCGTTACAGTTCGGAGAGTACCGCGAATTCTCCGTACGGTCCGGCCATTGATACAAAACATGAACCACAAAAGTGAACCACAAAAAGCTCAGTCCTCGAATGGAGGTACCGTCCGGCGGCCTTATATAGGATGTGCTCGGACGGGTCCGGCACGGCGGACTGGGTCGGCAGCGGGAGGTAATAAACAAGTCGGGAGTGCACGCACAGGAGTGCACAGGGCCCTGACTCGACAGGATGGAATCATGGATATTTGGATGGGTACATACAGTAGCTCAGGCTTCTCTTCCCACTTTCCAGGTAGCCCACCCCCTGTGGGGGAAGGATTTCCCAACGAGGCAGTGGGCGACGCTCCGCTGCGACATAGGCATTGGGCGGTGTTACGCGGTGGTACGATGGCCGGACCCCTCCCCCCTTGAGTGTACGTACGTACGTAGCAGGTACTGCCTGTCTTGCGTGAAAGAGAGGATGGGGGGGAGGGAAGTCAGCCGGCAGTGGGCGGTGGTGGTGTGCGGGTAATCAAATCAGATGGCGATGGATGCCGTGCTGCCGCAAAGGCGCGTATGTAGAAGGGCAAGTAAAAAAAAAGAAAAAAAGGGCCTTTGGAATCTGGTGGTGTTGGCGTCTACACGTGCAGTCTAGAACCAAGGCCACGCACACCTTCCCAATTGCGTCAGTTCCCGTCAAACGGGCCCGTCAAAACGTTGGTTCGTCTCTAGGGTAACTTAACCGCTGGATTGGGGAGACTCGTATCTGTGCCTGGCAATCCATTGCCTCATGCGGCATGGACATCGTGCTTGTTATTCCTTCCTTGCCACCGCTAGCAGGCGACGACGACGAAACCCCGTCTCCGTCACTGTACGTGTGTGTAGTATTATCTGCGTGTGTGTCTCTCTCCTCCACTACTAATCATTTCTGGACCTCCTCCACTCCCCAAACTTCCTTCTCTCTCTCTTTCTCTTGCCGACCCCGGCCCCCCCGCTTCCAATGCCTGGGTATATGCAGCCTGCGCGGGCCGCCCGGTGAACCCGTCCGCCAGTTGGAGCAGAGAACATGTATGCATGGGTCCGGGCCGCGCAGCCACAGTGGAAAAAGGAAAAAAGAGGAGTCGAGGAGGAGGGGGGGG
>LDPL01000172.1:1267034-1441318 GCA_001305505.1 Neonectria ditissima
GGGGGGGGGGAAGACCCACAGGGCAGAGAGTGCGAAAGAGAGAGAGTGCGAGAGAGAGTGACGAGAAAGAAGGACACGGCAGATGCATCTTGGGGACGGTGACAGCGGAGGACGCTGCGACAGGCCCGTCTCTGGTAGGGCGGACAGACAGGGGGGGAGGACACGGTGGAGACCTTGTCAACTCGCAAACCAGCCGGTATGAATTTGTGAATCACGGCGGCCGCGGCCATGCTCGAACATTTGCTTTGCAGCAGCTGGCTGGATGGAGCGTGGTGAAGGGGTGAAGGATCATGGATGTAACAGCCGGTGCAGGACGCCATCTCGGCCAAGATTGCCCAAGGCCCAAGGGCACACGCCCACTGCAGCCAGCAGCACCTTACTCCATACCGCAGCTGCCAGGCAGGCCTGAGGCGACTGCCAGGCGACAGCCGCCCACCCACTACAGGTGTCCATTCGCCTTGGCACTGGATGGAACGATGATGATCCTTCTCTCATCCCGGATAAGATACTCGTGCGGCTTAAATCTCGGCATTGGTGGAACCCCAGGATCAGCCATCCTTCCGTAGACTACCGCGTAGGAAGTAGTAGGTCTACAGGCTCCGTAAGTTACATAGTCCGCAGTAGTAAGTCAAGGGCTCCCTTCTTTTTCGGCTCATTTCAAACAAGCCAAACAAGATAGCTTCCCTTGCTCCTTCCCCCCCTAGTACCTTCCTTCCCCCCTACCTCCTCCCGCACTAGCCAAAAAGCTTGGCTTGGCCTTTGCCGTGCCTCAGTACGAAAAAGCCACACTACCACGGTATTCGTAATTAGTAAGGACACGCCTTGTCTGCCAAGTACTAGTCTAACTCCCCGTCCGGAAGGTCCCACAGCGTCAGAGCTTCTTGGCTTCTCCGTCATCATCATCGTCACATCGTCCACTTCGGCGAATATAATTTTTAAAAAAATGTGCCGTCAAACGTCAGCAATTCACCTCGCACACGCACACGCACACCCAATGTCAGCGAATGGCGAAGATCCGTTTGGCCACCTGAGCTTCTTCCCGTCACCTCCCTGCTTACTGTGTGCTTGCTTGCATCCCTCTGCCCGTTGTCACGGCGCGCGTGGCAAATACGATGTGGGCGTGGTGGGCGATGCCGCGTGCATCTGCAGATGATCGGCCGCCGCATTCGACCCGCTTGGAGTAGAGGGAGAGCCAAGACTTGGTGCCTTGGGAAAGCTCTCACCCAGCTTAGAACCACGCCCAGTAATCCGTTGTGAGACACGCAGACTGCGAGATAAGAGACGTCTTCATCAGCTAAACCGGCCTGGTCCATGCGACCTTTGATTGTTGCCATTGGACTGAGCTGTACGTACGTCTGCCTCTAGCTGCCGACTACTTGACACTGCCGCTACAGCTTGTCCTGCACTGATAAACCCCATCTGTCACCTATCTGACTATCACGCTGCCTATCTGCCTCCCTCCCTCCATACATACTACTTCGTATGCTGGCTGTGGAGATGTGCTAGTTTAGATGATAGATCCACGGCCGGCCCACCTGCGTGATCATCACACATGCTACACTACTACTACGGAGGCATCAGACCCCGTACGAGGCCCCCCGTTTGATACCCCGTGGGCCCGTAGCTTAGAGCTACCCCGTAATCCCACGGAGAGGACGTGTTCTCTGCCGCAGCATCACCCTCATCCTCATCCTCACACTCATTTGTACACGGCAATCTGCACGCCCGTCTTATTGGAGGGCCCGATCCGCATCACGGCAGTGTAAGGGGCTGGGTCGCGCGCCTCGATTCGCCGGTACACCCGGGCCAGTCGGGCCAGCATGTAAGCCGCCTCGGTCTGCACCATCATCTGTGCCGGGCAACGCCGAGGACCTCCGCCGAAGGGCAGGAACTCCCAGAACACCCGTCGCCCGTCGAACCGCTCCGGCTTGAACTCCTCGGCGTCGTTGCCCCAGATCTCCGGGTCGCGGTACATGACCGTCTTGGTGATGGACACGACGTCGCCCTTGCGCACAAAGAACGGCTCCTTGGCCTCCTTGCCTCCGCCCACGGGCAGCACCGAGTCATTGAGGCAGACGCGGATCTGAGTAACGTTGTTGGGGGTCAAGCGGTGGGCTACGAAAACGTTCCAAAATTAGTACACACGTTCAAAAGGGCCCGGAAACCGTGCGCGGTGAGGTCAAAGGGGGGCAAAAGGGACACTAGGGAATGGTAGGGCTGCTTACTCTCATTTAGGACGCACTGGAGGTACTTCATGTTGCGCAGCGCCTCAAAGGTCAACGGCGCGTCTCCGTGGGCGAGCACCTCTTGGCGGAGCTTCTCCCAGGCCTCCGGGTGGCGCGCGAGGTGCCAGATGCAGTTGCTGATGAAGATGGACGTGGTGTCGTTGTTGGGCACAAACACCAGGCAGAGCTGCGACCGCAGCAGCTCCTCGTCGCGCAGGTTCCACGCCATGTACCAGATGAGATCGGTGCGCTCGGGCTCGACGGGCAGGCCGTCCCTGATGCGCTGCTCGCGCTCCTCGATCTCCTTGTACGTCTCGCGGATGTGCACGTTGATGAAGTCGTGGACCTCGGCGACGGCCTTGTACCACCAGGTCCAGTTGAAGGCCCACATCATCATGTAGAACTGCGCGCGCATGCGGCCGCCCTTGAGCACGTCCAGCATGGCCCAGGTGATTCGGGCGCGGTCCGGGTTGGCCAGGGCGTCCATTGGCTTCCCGAAGATGAAGTTTGTGGTGAGGTCGAGGAACTAGTTGGGCGGAGAAACCGGATTCCGTCTTAGCCGCGAATCTTTCAAGAACAGGAACAGACACACAAAAAGCCCGGGAAAGAGACAGAACAACTCACCCAGCGTTGAATCAGAGACTGCATGTTAAAGGACTCGCCATCGCCGGGAATCAGCGCCATCAGGTGGTCGGCAAACGGCTCGATTCGGTCGGTGCTGGTGTACACCTCGCGGTAGAAGAAGGGCTTGAGGAGGAAGCGGCTAAACTCCCAGTCCTTGCCGTCGACGGTGCTGATTCCCTTGTCGGCAAAGGGCATGGAGCCCTTTGTGTGGCGGCGCATGGGCTCGATGCCAAAGTCGTGGAAGTTGGTGGCCGTCATGGCCTTGAGGTTGTCGGGCTCGCTGGTGTAGATCTGCCTCTTGCCGAAGAAGTTGATCTCGAACGTCTTGGGCATGTTGGAATGCAGCTCGATGAGCCAGGGCAGGTAATAGTTGCCCTTGAGGGCCCCGATCTGGGCTAGCACAATGTCCAGTCCCAGGACGGGATCCCACTGCCAGCGCTTGGCCACCGGCCGGCAGCCCTGGGCCTTTCCCGTGACATCCTTGCGCAGCAGTCTGCTCAGCAGGACGGCCAGCAGCACCGTCGACGCAATGGTCAGCGTGAGGCTGTGCTGGGCGATCAGGTCGTGGGCGATTGTGTTGTAGGTGATCATGTTGGCGGAGAGGTTTTCTGGTTGACGGATGTCAAACTCGACGTGTGTAAGTGGACGAGACAAAGGCTCTAGGGAGTTGGTGAAGACGGGTGGGCCACCTCTTCAAGTTCAAGCTGCTCCTCAAGTGCAAATGCAACTCCCAAAAAGAAAAAGAAAGGGAAGGGGAAAAAACCGCCTGATGCTAGCAACACCCCGAGTCGTCTCGGTGAATTTCTCTGTTTCTTTTTCTTTTCCCTTTTCACTTTTCCCTTTCTCATTGTTCCCGCGCTGACAAGAGCCGGAGTTGCATCGGGTCTAGGAGGGCTGGGGCATTGCTGCGAAGGCGGCCGCCCGCCCTGGGATGATACGACCGCCGTCAGGATTCCCCGAATTCCCCGGTGCCGCCGGCCCGCAGTGGGGTATTTTCCGTTGCATCATCCTTCTTTGGCGCGCTGGCCTATCGAGGCAGTTGCAGGAACTCCGACAGGTCCGGTTCGTGGGAGCTATGCATATGTCATATGTCTCCGTGGTGGTACTTGGTGCCTGGGTTGTATAAATGGATTTCTCCAACGGCTTGGTTACGTACGCCTTCCAAGCATCCGCCGCTTGAAGTTGGAATCCTAAGCTAGTTGTGGGTCGAAGAGCTGATCAGGATCGGATACCTAACCTGCAACCACTGTGTCTACCCGCTACCTTGTATAAATTCCCAATCAGATCTTTTGCCCATGCCCATAATCCATACATACGCCCCCTAAAGTAGAAGTCGTCTGTGGTCTCCTCGCCATGTCCTCGACGGAAGCCACCCGGCCCGGCAAGGCGCCTGCCATCCGGGCCAACCCGGCCCTTCAGACATACTACGAATCGCAGGAGTCGTACCTAGTCTACGAAGTGGTGCTGCGCGGCTCTCACCACTTTGGCTTCTACGACAAGGACACGTACTGGCCGTTCCCCGTAGGCCGCAGCCTAGAGCGGTAAGTGAAATTCCTTCACCCCAGGGGTTTTTTTCGTTTTGAAAGACTTACACACCGTCTTTGCAGCATGGAAGCCAAGCTCCTGAGCGCGCTGGCACTCCCCCCGGGTTCTCAGATCCTAGACGCGGGATGCGGCTTCGGCCCCGTGGCGATCTCCATGGCCAGGAAGGGGATGCGCGTCAACGCCATCGACATCATCGACCACCACGTCACCAAGGCGCGGCGCAACGTCGAAAAGGCCGGCTTTCCCAAGGGCCAGGTGACGGTCGAGAAGATGGACTACCAGCACCTGGAGTCGCTCGCCGACGAGTCCCACGACGGCGTGTACACGCTGCAGGCCATGGGCCACGCGACCGACGCCGAGGCCGCGGCCGCGGGCTTCTTCCGCGTGCTGAGGCCCGGCGGGCGGATCGCCTTCTTCGAGGCGCAGCGCAGCCGGGCGTCGGGCGACTTTGACGAGGGCGACGAGCTGGCGGGACACCTGAAGCTGGTCAACGAGTACACGGCCATGCCGACCAACGAGCTTTCCCGCGAGGACTACTTCAAGGACCTGCTCGAGGGCGCGGGCTTCGTGGACGTCGAGGTGCGGGATTACTCGGAGAACATCCGGCCGCAGCTGCGGTTGTTTTACTCGTTGGTTGTTGTGCCGTGGTTCTTTATTCGGTTGTTGGGCTTGGAGAAGAACTTTACCAATATGATTTGCGCGACGTCGGGGTATATTGGGCAGCCGAGGTGGAAGTTTGTGGGTGTCAGCGGGACGAAGCCTGGGCCGGATATCGAGGGGGCGAAGACGAAGTAGATACCATAGCTGTTGAATGTTATTCTTGGATGGTTTAATTTGCTGAGCTTGGTCTTGATATACGTGCGCAGTCGCTTGGTGCAATTGCAGACTACGGTAACTCGTCGCTGTAGTTAGAACACGGCGCATTCTGTCTTCTGCAGTTCTTGAAACAAAGACTAAAAGCGCACCAAGTGTCAATATCGTATTTCTGTATCAAGTAGACCGGTGGCTCTCAAAGACTTTCGCTCCAGTGGGCCTACCCGGTAGTTCTTTTCCTTCATCACCAAATTCTGCATACGCAATGCTCTGCAAGACAAGTACAGAATCACAATGGATTATTAAAACCTTGAGTGAGCACCGGTTTTTTATTGACCATCCGCCCACAATTTGAGGGGAAATCTTCGATGTGTGGTTGCAAGCAAACAAGTATAGTTGGGCTGACTGATTTTCGCCCAGTCAGAGGCAACTATGGTCCAGAAATAGATGGTTGCTATACTCTCTGCATTAAATGCCAAGATTGCAGTGCATGAAGGCGAGCGTGGATTTGGCCATTCACAGCGTTGGATCAAGGTAGGTAATGACTTGTGCAACCTGGGGTGTATTTGATACTTAGACTGCTCTGTCGAGGCTAGAATTGCAGTGCTGCTGCACCGGAAATGAACCACTCACAGCGCTGAATTGCCTTCTTAGACTGATCCGTCAAGGCTAAAATTGCAGTGCTATGGTACTATGTTTCACCATCTCAAAAAGTACAGTTGCTGAAAACACCTGGCTAATAACACAACTCCTCGGCAATGGGATACGCCAACTTCCTCCCGGAGATTTCGCCCTTCCACACCGCCCTCATGCCCTCACCCACAGCGGCCAACCCGCCCTTGCGATCCTCCTTGGGATACGGCTCGATGAGCCCGTCGTCAACCAGCTGCTGAGCCACGACGTACCAAGCCTCGGCAATCTCGCGATCCCGCGGGCGCGCATCCAGGTTGTACGGCGGCACCCAGGCGACGGCGTGGCCAAACTGCGTGTAGGTGCACACCCACTCGGCGACGACGCTGCGGCGCGTGTGGCCTCGCAGCGGAAAGGCGTCCAGCGCCACGTAGCGCCCGCCGGCGGATCCCAGCGCCTCGTAGCAGATGCCCATCGACGCCGTGTCGGTGATGCAGTCCAGCGCCAGCTCCAGCCCGTCGGCCGTGTGCTCGCGGAGGTCGGCCCCGCACGTCGGCGACCGGTAGTCGAACGTCGCCGCCGCGCCGAGGTGCTTGGCCCGCGCTGCCGACCCGGGCGAGCACGTCGTGATGGGCGTGAAGCCCGCGAGCTTCAGCACCTGGATCGCCATGGCGCCCGTCGCCGTGCCTCCGCCGTACACCAGCGCTATGCGCGTCTTGTGCTGCTGCGGATCGGGCGTCGTCTTGGACGCCGAGATGGTCTGCGTCGACGGCATCGGCACCTGCAGGTACTGGAACAGCGCCAGCCCGACGGTGGCCAGCGTCGCTCCGATGGTGGCGGCCGTCGAAAAGTCCATGGCCGCCGGCATGTGCCAGATGAGGCGCGCGGGCACCGCGACGTACTCGGCAAAGGCGCCGTTGTCGTGGCGGAGCGGGTTGTTGCCGAAGACGCCGCCGAAGACGCGGTCGCCGATACGCAGAGCCTTCATGTTGTTGTCGGCTCGAAACTCGTCCGAGTCCACCTCGGGCCCCAGTGCGACGATGAGGCCCGAGAAGTCGACTCCGCTGGTCGCGCCGGGCGAGGGCGACATGTCGGCCGACTTGCCATCGACGTGGTTGATGGAGACGCAGGCGACTCGGACGAGGACCTCGAAGGCATCGAGAACTGGTAGCGTCGTGGCGGTCGACACGTCGACTGTGCTGGGCCCGGTGACCTTGACCGCGGCTTGCGTTGTCGGCAGCGGAGTAGCGAGCGCCATTTGAAATTGAGGAGATCAACAATACAGGCTGAGCTTCAGTTAATGCACTGGATAACAGCGGTGACTCGTCCTAAACTGTTCGAAATGTGACTTCCAGGTTTATCAGAGCGGCGACAGCGGATGTGGTCTCGTCGGGTCTGTTCAAGTAACGCGAACAGTAAGCACCCATCGCTCTGCAGCAGCCTCCTATAGACTAACGCAGCTGAAAACAACTCTCCGGACCTGTGCTCGCAGCTTCACTCGACTCGGCAAGCCACGGCGACGCGCTGACAAGAGTCGGGTAATAATTACAAGCAAGCCACACCCCGAAAGGATTTCCCGCGACGCCGAAATCCCCACCGGCCCGGCATCCTGCTCGGGGTCTTACACGCCATTCGACGGTGGCTGGATGCGGTCTAGCCGCCGGAGAATTGCTCCCAGGTACGCTCAGGCTTCGGGTAGGGCTGACGGCAAAAGCTCACGCCACCCCGGCCGTGGATCGGCATCGCGGACAGGGGGCCAGGCAGGAGCCGGGGCTGACTCCGAATCCGCCGGAGTATTGGCTGGAACTCCAAAGGCCCTTGCGGGATTATGGAATCACGGCTGCAACAGGGCATCGCTGGAAGCTCCAACGGAGTATTGAGCCAAAGCAGCATGGCCCACCTCTCCAGGCTGTCCACGGCAACTCGCCGAGAATCGTCTATAGATTTCGTGGGCTGGAACAAAGATCATCTGGTAGCTCGATCAGCGTCCTGTTCAAGCTCCAAGACTCGACAGGGCATCTCTCCCAAGTCTGAAACCACGATACTCAGCGTTCTTTTCATTTTTTTCATTTGCCTCTCGTTGTTTCGCTCAGTAGTTGTCACCTACGGAGAAGCCCTGTACCATTACCACCATCACTACGACCATCACTACCACCACTACAATGTCTCAACACCAATACCCCGAACCCATTGCCGTCATCGGCTCGGCGTGCAGATTCCCAGGCGCATCCAGCTCGCCCTCCAAGCTGTGGAGTCTGCTCCAGCAGCCTCGCGACGTCCTCCAGAAGTTCGACCCCGACCGTCTCAACCTCAAACGATTCCATCATACAAGCGGTGACACCCACGGCGCGACCGACGTCAACAACAAATCATATCTCCTCGAAGAAAACACCCGCCTCTTCGATGCCTCCTTCTTCGGCATCAGCCCCCTGGAGGCGGCCGGCATGGACCCCCAGCAGCGTCTGCTGCTGGAAACCGTCTACGAGTCGTTCGAGGCCGCCGGCGTGACCCTCGACCAGCTCAAGGGGTCCTTGACCTCGGTCCACGTCGGCGTCATGACCAACGACTACTCCTTTATCCAGCTGCGCGACCCGGAGACGCTGTCCAAGTACAACGCGACCGGCACGGCCAACAGCATCATGTCAAACCGCATTTCATACGTCTTTGACTTGAAAGGCCCCTCAGAGACCATCGACACGGCGTGCTCCAGCTCGCTGGTCGCCCTGCACCACGCCGCTCAGGGCCTGCTCAGCGGCGACTGCGAGACTGCCGTCGTCGCCGGCGTCAACCTCATCTTCGACCCCTCCCCCTACATCACCGAGTCCAAGCTGCACATGCTGTCGCCCGACTCCCAGTCCCGCATGTGGGACAAGTCTGCGAACGGCTACGCCCGCGGCGAGGGCGCGGCCGCGCTGCTCCTCAAACCTCTGAGCCGAGCGCTGAGGGACGGCGATCACATCGAGGGCATCGTCCGGAGCACGGGAGTGAACTCGGATGGCCAGAGCTCCGGAATAACCATGCCCTTTGCACCGGCGCAGGCGGCGCTCATCCGCCAAACCTATCGCCGCGCCGGCCTCGATCCGATCAAGGACCGCCCGCAGTACTTTGAGTGCCACGGCACCGGAACTCCAGCTGGCGACCCTGTTGAAGCGCGGGCCATCAGCGAGTCGTTGTTGGGCGGTGAAACATCCTCCGACAACCCGCTGTACGTGGGATCTGTCAAGACCGTCATCGGCCATCTGGAAGGCTGCGCGGGTCTTGCTGGTGTCATCAGGGCCATCCTTGCACTCAAGCACCGCACCATCCCACCGAACCTCCACTTCAAGGAGCTCAACCCGGCCATCGCTCAGTACTACGGCCCGCTCCAGATCACCACCAAGGCCTTGCCCTGGCCCGATGTGCCCGCTGGAACTCCTGCCCGGGCGAGTGTCAACAGTTTCGGATTTGGAGGCACGAATGCTCATGCCATCCTTGAAAGCTATGACAATGGCAGCGCACCAAGTAGCACCCAGATTCAAGACGAGCAACCGGAAGAATCTGGCGAAGGTGGTCTGGGCCCCTTGATCTTCTCCGCCGCGTCTGGATCCTCGCTTCTGCGAACCGTGCAAGCCTACTTGAAGCACCTGAAAGATCATCCCTCTGTCGACCTGCAGGACCTGAGCTGGCTGCTTCAGACCAGGCGAACCACCCATCGGGTCCGAACTCATTTCTCCGGAGCAACTCGTGACGCAGTTCTCGAGAACATGGCAACCTTCGTCACCACCAACGAGAAGGCTTCGGGCGCTACTATTGGGCACCAGCCGCAACTCGTCAACCCGAGTGAGGCTCCAGGTGTTCTCGGCATTTTTACCGGCCAAGGTGCACAGTGGCCTGCCATGGGACGCGAGTTGATTCAAAAGTCACCTCTCTTCCGCAAGACCATCCAAGAATGCGAGGCCGTTCTGAACGCGTTGCCGAAAAGCGATGTTCCAGAATGGTCCTTGATCCAAGAGCTGACTGCGGACGCCTCCTCCTCGCGGCTGTCCGAGGCGATGATTTCTCAGCCTCTGTGCACAGCCGTGCAGCTTGGTTTGGTCAATCTCCTCTCCGCTGCCGGTGTCTCCTTTGACGCCGTCGTGGGACACTCTTCTGGTGAGATTGCTGCTACCTACGCGTCTGGCATCATCACCATCAAGGGTGCGATGCAGATTGCCTATTACCGAGGGTTCCACGCCAAGCTGGCGACTGGACCCGATGGCGAACGAGGAGGCATGTTGGCAGCCGGTCTCTCATTCGAAAAGGCCTCTCAGTTTTGCTCCCGCCCCGAATTCCAGGGCCGCATCCAGGTGGCCGCCAGCAACGCTCCTCAGAGCGTGACGCTTTCTGGAGACATCAACGCGATCAAGGAGGCCAAAGAGCAACTCGATGCCGACAACATCTTCGCGCGCCAGCTGAAGGTGGACACCGCCTACCATTCGCACCACATGCAGCCTTGTGCCGGGCCGTACCTCAAGTCGCTGTTGGCATGTGACATCGAACTCCGGGCTCCCAAGCCGGGCAGCTGTGTCTGGAACTCGAGCGTGCGTGGCGATGCAGAGCTTCTCAAGCGTGATTTGAGTCCTCTCAAGGGATCCTACTGGGTGGCCAACATGGTCCAAACCGTGCTCTTCTCCCAGGCTATTGAGTCGTCCATCTGGCACGGTGGCCCCTTTGACTTGGCTATTGAAGTCGGCCCTCACCCCGCTCTCAAGGGCCCTGTCGAACAGACTCTGAAGGCAGCCTATGGCTCAGTCCCCTTGTACACAGGGGCGCTGAAGCGAAACGGCAGCGATGTTGAGGCCTTCTCGGCGGCCCTGGGAGTTACATGGGCACAGCTCGGCCCGTCGTTTGTTGACTTTGCCGGCTTCCGGGAAGCATTCTACGAGTCTGAGCCGCCGGCTCCCAAGGTGATCAAGGATCTGCCCACGTACTCCTGGGACCACGAGAAGGACTACTGGCGCGAGTCCCGCATTTCGCGGAGATACCGTACTGGAAGGGATGTAGGCCACGAGCTGCTGGGACGCCGTACGCCAGACGACAACGACCACGAGCTCCGGTGGCGAAACGTCCTCAAGCTGAGCGAGATGCCCTGGGTCCGCGGACACGAGGTTCTAGATGAAGTGCTCCTGCCGGGTGCCGCCTATGTGTCAATTGCTGTTGAAGCCGGCAAGCATCTGGCGGTCTCGAGCGGGAAGTCGGTTCGCCTCATTGACGTCGAGAATGTGGACATTCTCCGTCCTGTGGTTGTGCCTGACAACCAAGAGGGTGTCGAGACGCTTTTCACTGCGCACATTCTCAACAGTTCTCCATCCGATGGAGTGTTGAGGGCTCGGTTCTCGTACTACATCTGCAACGATCAATCCAGTGGATCGATGGTTCACACTTGCAGTGGTGACCTTGTCGTTCATCTTGGGACTGACTCTGAGTCTGGGGATTTGCTGCCACCGAGAGACGCAGTGCCCCCGAACCTGGTCAACATCGACGGCGGGCGAGTCTACAAGATGTTTGAGGGCATCGACCTCAAGTACTCTGGCGTTTTCCGAAGCATCGCCGATAGCAAGAGATGTCTCAACTATGCCACCGCGACCGGTGTCTGGCCCGAGGGCTCGTTGAGCGATGAGTACGGCGTTCATCCCGCGATGCTCGACGTTGCCTTCCAGACCCTGTTCATCGCCCGCGCGCACCCCGCCAGTCGCCAGATCACATCCGCGCTGCTGCCGTCACACATCGATCGAGTCCGAGTCAGCCCATCGGTGCAAATCATGCAGCCCGAGGGCGGTGGTGACATCAAAGCCGCCTTCGAATCCTGGGTGGTTGGCCAGACAGCCACTTCGCTGACGGGAGACCTCAACGTGTATGACGCCGAGACCGGAAAGACGTTCCTGCAGGTTGAAGGTCTTGCTACCAACATGGTCGGCGAGCAAGATGCTTCTCACGACCAGCCCATCTTCTCCAAGACTGTCTGGGGGCGGTACGACGCTGTCGGACTGGCTGATCCTGTGCGCGACGCTGTCAAGGATGCCGAGGCGACGCGTCTTGCCGAGGACATTGAGCGCGTTGCCCTGTTCTACATCAAGCGCATCGTGAACCAGATTGGTGCTGATGAGAGGGCGGGATTCCAGTGGTATCACCAGCGCATGTTCGGAGCCTTTGAGAAGCACCTTGCCACCATCAAGAACGACGAGCATCCCGTCTTGCCGAGCAGCTGGCTTGCCGACGAGCCGTCAGTGCTTGAGGACATTAGCAATGCGCACCCCGACTCGATCGACTTGCAGCTTCTTCATGCCGTTGGCGAGAACTTGGCGGATGTCGTGAGAGGCGACACGCAGCTGCTGGAAGTCATGCAGGAAGATGATATGCTGGATCGCTTCTACATGGACAACTGCGCGTCTGCCCCCATCAACCAGAGCATCGCCGACGTGTTGCAGCAGATCACGTTCAAGTTCCCGCGCTGCAACATCTTGGAGATTGGCGCTGGAACCGGAGGCACTGTAAGTACTCAGAAAAGCTTCCTTGACTGATTCAATACTGACCTGGCGTAGACGTGGAGTGTTCTCAACTCGATCAACAACGCGTATGACTCGTACACCTACACCGATATCTCGTCCGGCTTCTTCCCCAATGCTGCCGAGAAATTCTCCGACTTTGCGAACAAGATGGCCTTCAAGATCCTCGACGTCGAGAAGGATCCCACAACACAGGGCTTTGCCGCAGAGTCTTACGACGTCATCATCGCGGCCAATGTGCTCCACGCCACTCGATCCCTGGAGACGACGCTGCGAAATGTCAGGTCCCTTCTCAAGCCAGGTGGTTTCCTGGTTCTCATGGAGGTGACGGGTATGCAGAGCGTCCGTGTGACCTTTATCCTCGGCGGCCTTCCTGGCTGGTGGCTTGGTGCGGATGATGGCCGTCCTCTTGGTCCTGGCGTATCCGTCGTGGATTGGGACGTGCTCTTCGACAAGACTGGATTCTCGGGAGCCGACACCGTCATGCACGATCTAGAAGACGAGACCAAGCACTGCAACTCGCTCATCGTCACCCAGGCCGTTGACGATGCCTTCTTGCGCATGCGCGAGCCGCTGTCCTTCATGGCTGAGCTGCCCCCTCTCACCGAGCCACTGCTGGTCATCGGCGGGAAGAAGCTCACCACAACCAAGATGATGGGCGAGATCCAGAAACTTCTTCCGAGGTCTTGGAAGCGCCACGTCCAGACCGTTGGCAGCATCGACGAGATTGACACGGCCAAGCTGATCCCGCGCATGGATGTCATCTGCCTCCAGGAGGCCGACGAGCCATTGTTTGCTACTCCCATGACTACCAAGCGCATCGCCATTCTGAAGAGTCTGCTCATGAGCGCAAGAAATATGCTCTGGGTGACCGGTGCAGGCAAGTCTCACACTCCTCGAACGAGCATCTTCCTCGGCATCGCGCGTATCGTTCCTTCGGAGCTGCCGCAGCTGAATCTGCAGATGCTTGGCCTCGAGGCTGGAGCATCGCACTCGGTCGCAGCCCGGAACTGTGTCGAGGCGTTCCTGCGCCTCCGGGCGACAGAGGAAGGCAACAGCCGCCACATGCTGTGGTCCCAGGAGCCCGAGATGGAGATCCTCGCCGATGGCCAGACCATGGTCCCGCGAGTCATGCCCAACAAGCCCCTGAACGAACTGTACAATGCGTCTAGGCGTGCTGTTACGAAGACCATTGATGCTACGGGAGTTCCAGTTCAGGCTGTTGCGGGCCCTGGCAAGATGACGCTCCAAGCTGCAGAGTTTCAAGATGCGAGCGCTCAGCGGACTCGCTTGCAGGTCAAATACGCTCTGCACATTCCTACCGTCAACGGGGACGGCGTCTACCTCGTCTGTGGCCATCGCTCCGAGTCTGTCGCCCCGGTCATGGCTATTTCCGAGTCCAACGGTTCCATTGTCGACGTGGATCTCGACCGTCTGATCGCCATTGACGAGGACGGATGCACGTCTGGTGTGCTCGCTGCTACAGCTCACCATCTTCTTGTGCAAGCCATCGCCGCTGTGGCATCTGGAGCCCGCAAAGTGCTTCTGTACCAGGCGGAGGAATTTTTGGCATCCATGGTTGCCACCGAGATTGCATCTCAGGGAGGCGAAGCCCACTTTGCATCCTCAAGCTCGGATACCCCAGACTCGTGGATCAAGATCCACGTCAACTCATCGAAGCGCGCCCTCTCCAGGGTCGTGCCTCGCGATGTCCAGCTTTATGTCGACTGCTCGGGCTATTCGTCTGCAGTCTTGAGCGCCACATCTGCCTCGGATACTCTTCGCGCTTGTGTCCCAGCGGATTGCGAAGCTCGGCAACTTGGTGGTGGCCTTCTCCAAGAGGCCTTCCAGAGAACGGACAAGACAGTACAATCCTTTTTCAAGGAGTCATACACCAAAGCCAGGAGCTCGGTCAGCGAAGACCAGGAGCAGACCTTGGACTGTGACCTGATCAAGGCTGCTGATCTTGCAGGCGCGGATGCATCATCGCTCACGCGCAAGAGATACGTGACCGACTGGCAAGAAAAGGAGTCCCTCACTTTGACCATCCAGCCACTCGATTTGCAAGGGATATTCAAGCCCGACAAGACCTACTTCATGGTCGGCATGGCCGGTGGCTTGGGTCTCTCCATCTGCCAGTGGATGATTCGCAACGGCGCCAAGCACCTAGTCATCACGAGTCGCAACCCAAAGGTTGACGACAGCTTGCTCGAGGATGCGCGTCGTGCGAACGCGAAGCTTCACGTCATGTCCATGGACGTGTCCAAGAGAGACTCGGTCGAGAAAGTGGTCAAGCTGGTCCAAGATACCATGCCTCCCATCGCCGGCGTGTGCAACGCTGCCATGGTGCTCTCGGACAAGCTCTTCATCGACATGGACGTCGACCAGCTCAACAACACGCTCGCGGCCAAGGTATACGGCACCGAGCACCTCGACTCCGTCTTCGACGACATGCCACTGGACTTCTTCGTCCTGCTCTCCTCCGTCGCGACTGTCATCGGCAACATCGGCCAGGCCAACTACCACGCCGCCAACCTCTTCATGACCAGCCTCATCGCCCAGCGTCGCGCCAGAGGCCTCACCGGATCCGTTGTCCACGTCGGTTACATCTCGGATGTGGGCTACGTGACGCGCCAGGACCGAGACCGCCAGCTCGACCAGCACTTCCGCAACGTCCGCTTGATGCCCCTGTCGGAGACGGATGTGCACCACGCGTTTGCCGAAGCCATTCGGGGTGGTAAGCCCGGCAGCGTCTCTGGCGCCCACGACATCATCATGGGTCTCGAGACCTTCAAGGAGCCCCTGGCGCCCGAGAAGCAGCCGCTCTGGCTGGCAAACCCGCGGTTCGCGCACTTTGTGCCGCCCACCACGCTGCAGACGCAGCAGCAGCATCGCGGCTCGGGCAGCGCCGACAACGTCCGGAAGCAGGTCGAGGAGGCCGAGACCGAGGACGACGCTGTGGCTGCTGTTGTAAAGGCCTTCTGCGGCAAGCTGGAGTCCATCTTGCAGCTGCAGGAGGGCTGCGTCAATGTCCAGCGGGCCATTATCGATCTGGGCATCGACTCGCTGGTCGCCGTTGAGATCCGCACGTGGTTCCTGAAGGAGCTCGGCGCCGAGGTGGCCGTGGTGAAGATCCTGGGAGGCGACACCGTGATCCAGGTTTGTACGTGGGCCACGAAGAAGGTCATGGCCGTCAACATGAAGAAGAAGGAGGCCGCGCAGCAAGACGAGGCCGCGGCTGAGAAGACTGCGCCCGTCCCTGATGCTGCTCCTGCGCCTGCTGTGCCCGTCAAGACTGCATCTCTCACGGTTCCAGTGGAAAGCACCAGCCGGACACCAGAGTCGAACAGCGCCAGCGTTTCCGACGTCGACGACTCGGAGAGCTCGGGTGCTGCCAGCAAGCTCGGTACCTCCATCAGCGGCAGTTCGTACGCCAAGATCGAGTTCGGCGATGCGGACACCAGATCAGAGAGCAACGGTTCTTCTGCGATGGCGGACTCTGACGACGCAATCAACGGGCCAGAGACGATCCGAGAGGAGACCATGTCGCAAGCCCAATCCCGCATCTGGTTTTTGTCTAAGCACCTGGAAGATCCGGCGGCCTTCAACATGACGTTCCACTACCGGGCTCAGGGGCCTCTCAGCATGGCTCGTCTACGACACGCTCTACAAGTGACGACGCACCATCATGAGTGTCTGCGAATGCGCTTTTACCCGCGTCTTGGAGACGGACAGCCGATGCAGGGCGTCATGGGATCGTCCTTGTACGAGCTCGAGCACGTCCCCGAAGCCCAGGACAGCGATCTGCAGACTGAGCTTACCCGATTCAAGACGCGCGTGTGGGATCTCGAGAACGGAAAGACTTTCGGAGTGACCGTTCTCAGCCGCAGCGCCGAGGAGCATGACATTGTCTACGGATACCACCATCTCGTCATGGATGTTGTCGGCTGGCACGTCTTTGTCCACGACCTGGATAAGGCATACAAGATGCAGTCGCTGGACAAGAGTGCTGGCTCCTACTTCGACTACACCGCGCTGCAGCTGGAGCAGGAGAAGGCGGGAGTTCTCGAAGAGGACCTCAAGTACTGGCAGACGGAGTTTACGACCACGCCTGAAACCCTCCCACTGCTGCCCATGGCTCATACTATTGTCCGACCCGCGGAACCGGGAAACGAGAGCCATCACGAGTATCAAGAGCTCACGCCGGGGCAGTTTACGGCGCTCAAGGAGACATGCCAGCGTCTTCGCGTCAGTCCGTTCCACTTCCACCTCGCCGTCATGCAAGTGCTGCTCGCTCGCTACGCCAACACGGAAGACGTGTGCATCGGCATCGTCGACGCCAACCGCAACGACGCCCGCTTCGCCCAGACGGTTGGCTGCTTCATCAACATGCTCCCCATCCGCTCCAACGTGTCCAGCCACGATAGCTTCGCCAACGTGGCGCGAGCTGCCTCCAAGAAGGCCCTTGCCGCGTTTGCCCATGCCGCGGTGCCCTTTGACATGATTCTCGATAAGGTCAAGGCGCCTCGGTCGTCGGCGAGCACGCCGCTCTTCCAGGCCGCCGTCAACTACCGCACGGGATCCGTCTGGGAGCTTCCCCTGGGCGATTGCCAGATGAAGCTGGCGGGCGCCAAGGACGCGGACAACCCGTACGACATTAGCTTGGGTATTACGGACATGGGCTCGGGTTGCATGATTGAGATTCACTGCCAGGCCTCCTTATACACTTCTGAAGGCTGCCGCACCATCTTGGACTCTTACGTGCGTCTCCTGGAGAGCTTTGCGGAGAACCCACACTTGAACATCACCGAGTGTGAGATCCACGACAAGGCTCAAGTCAGCCAAGCTCTTGAACTTGGAAAGGGCCCCGAGGTGGAGTTTGAGTGGCCATCGACCATGTCTCAGCGAGTCCTGGATATGTGCAACCTAAACCCTGACAAGTCCGCCGTCAAGGACAAGACAGTTACACTCTCGTACTCGGACCTGGCGGCCCAAGTTCACTCTGTTGCAGACGCAATCCTCCAGGCCGGATGCACCGCTGGCTCTCACGTCGCTACCTTGTGCGAGCCAACCGTAGATGCTACAGTCGCCATGCTGGCTGTCCTTCACATTGGAGCTGTGTACGTCCCTCTGGATACAAGCCTGCCCACCGCCCGCCATGCAGCCATGGTGCAAAGCAGCAAAGCAGCATTGCTCCTGTCTCACTCGGCCACGGAAAGTTTGGTTCGCGATCTTGGCAACGAGCTCGACTCGCCGATCCGACAAGTCTGTATCGATTCAATTCCCGAGGAGCCACGTCAAGAAGTTCCTTGTGCTGCTGAGGCCGATGCGCCAGCCGTTCTGCTATTCACAAGCGGCTCGACTGGTACGCCCAAAGGCATCTTCCTCTCGCAGGCCAACTTTGTCAACCATCTCGCCTTGAAGACACAGGTGCTGAACCTGGGCCAGGAGTGCGTGCTTCAGCAGAGCTCTCTGGGATTCGACATGTCACTTATCCAGACCTTCTGTGCGCTTGCCAACGGCGGTCTCTTGGTGGTTGTGCCGTCCGAGATGCGTCGAGACCCTGTGGAGTTGACAGGCTTGATGAGCCGCGAGCACGTCTCGTTCACCATTGCCACGCCTTCTGAATACCTCGCCTGGCTGCGCTATGGCGAGGCTTCACTGACGGAGAACACGGCCTGGCGCCATGCCTGCATGGGTGGCGAGCAGGTCTCCCAACAGCTGAAGAGCGAGCTGCGTCGTGTCGGCCTGTCCGGCTTGAGATTGACAAACTGCTACGGACCCACGGAGATCACTGCTGCAGCAACCTTCCAGGCCATCGATCTGGAAGAGAAGCAGGGTGAGCACGAGAGGGCCAAGTTTGCCGTGGGAAAGGCACTCCCCAACTACTCCGTCTGCATCCTCGATGCCTCCGGCCGGCCGCAGCCTGCGCAGCACGCCGGAGAAATCTGCATTGGCGGTGCAGGAGTTGCGCTGGGCTACTTGGACCTGGCTGACGAAACCCGTCGCAAGTTCGTCACGGACGTTACTACAGCCGACCGACGCATGTACCGCACCGGTGATCAGGGACGGCTCATGTCCGACGGCACTCTACTGTGTCTTGGCCGTCTGGACGGTGACACGCAGGTCAAGTTGCGAGGGCTGCGCATCGAGCTCCAGGAGGTTGAGACCGCCCTTCTCCACGCTGCGGATGGCCTCCTTTCAACGGTAGTAGTCTCCCAGCGGGGAGATGTGCTGGTTGCGCATGCCACTCTATCTCCTGGCCAGGACACTGCTAGCGAAGACGAGTTGACCCAAGTTCTCGGACGTCTCCGACTGCCGCAGTATTTCATCCCAGCTACCATCATCATCCTTGCCGCGATGCCCACCAACAGCAACGGAAAGCTCGACCGCAAGACCATCGCTGCCCTATCTCTCCCAGAGCGAGGCTCCAACGGAACGCAGGAAAAGATGACGATCCGCGAAGGCGAGGTCCGACTCCTGTGGGAGCGTGTCCTTCCGGACACCTCAACCGCCGGCCGCCTCTCCCCGTCGTCGGACTTTTTCCTATGCGGCGGCAACTCGCTGCTCATGATGAAGCTCCAAGCCGCCATTAGGGAGTCCATCGGCGTGGCCATCTCCACCCGGACGCTCTACCAGGCCAGCACCCTCCGCGAAATGGCCCGCCGCATCGACGAGCAGCAGACGATCGAGGGCGACGACGTCGAACGGGAGATTGACTGGGCCGCGGAAACTGCCGTTCCCAAGTCGCTTCTCCGCCAGATCCGCGAGTTGCCTGCGTCGCCGGTTAAGGCGAGCAAGTCGGACGGCGTCGAGGTCCTGATGACTGGTGCGACGAGCTTCCTCGGCGGACACCTGCTTCAAGCCCTGCTACGCTCGCCTGCGGTGCGCAAGGTGCACTGCGTCGCCGTGTTGGCAGACGATCAGCATCAGCTGCCCCGAGACGAGAAGATCGAGTGCTACACCGGAAGCCTGCTCTCGCCGACTCTGGGACTCAACACGGACGAGCGCAATGACTTGGAAGAAACCGTCGATGTCATCATCCACGCAGGTTCCAGCGGCCACTGCCTCAACACGTACGACTCCCTGCGCACGCCCAACCTGCTCTCAACCCACTTCCTCTCATCCCTCGCCCTGCCGCGCTCGATCCCGCTGCTCCTGCTCTCATCTAACCGCGTGGTCCTCCTCTCCGGCAGCACGGCCCCACCCCCGGCCTCGGTCGCGGCCTTCCCGCCGGCGACGGACGGCCTCGAGGGCTACACGGCGAGCAAGTGGGCCAGCGAGAGCTTCCTGGAGAACCTCGTCGCCCACGTGCGCGACGCCTCCCGGTCGCCGCTGACGGTCGCCGTGCACCGGCCCTGCGTCGTGGTCAGCGAGCGGGCGCCCAACTCGGACGCGCTCAACGCCATCCTGCGCTACTCGGTCTCGATGCGCTGCGTGCCGCAGCTGGACAAGGTCGAGGGGTACCTGGACTTTGGCAGGGTCGAGAAGATTGTCGACGAGATTGCCGACTCGGCGCTGCAGCTTGCACAGGCTGGCAGCCGTGGACAGGAGATTCGCTTCCGACACCACTCTGGAGGCGCAAAGGTGCCGGTTCGCGAGTTCCGTGCGCACATGGAGAATATCTACGGAGGCGCTTTCGACGAGGTCGACGTCACGGAGTGGATGCGACGCGCGGCGGATGCGGGCATCGATCCCTTGATCACTGCGTACTTGGAGGGTATCTTGGATAACGGATCACCCATGGTGTTTCCTTACTTGGGGGAGGAGTAAATTGTTTAGGACCTGCTAAAACTTGGCCTTTCTTATTTCCTATCTTGTTTTTTGTAGTATATCTAGTTGTTCAAGGAGTATTGGGTACGGTGGTTAGTTAAGTTAAAAGAGAAGGTATCTTAACCTGAGCGTCATCTACATATCGTGGTGATGATGGGTTCTAGTCGTTTGTCAGTGAAGCAAGAGTAGCCAGTAATTGCACAGGAAACATGTTCCTCCTTAGATCATCAGTCGCATTCCTTCTACCACCAGTACAGAAAACTCGAGAGGCTCATTAAATGTCCGGACAATTAGTCTACCACATCACGACTCTAGAACTCTTTGTGAGAGACCCTGAAAGTAAACCACCCGTCGCAACAGCAGGGAACGGGTATGCTGTCAGCATTCATTACGCTGGGGCCGCCATGGGAATTTCCGGAGATTTCTTCACCAACGGAATATTCGCCGGGGATGACGGAGAATTCGCCGGTGTCAGCTCCCCGAAAATAGATCTGCAATAACAATGAACAAAACTCGCAATTCGCGTTCCAGTAGCGAGACTCCTACTGTTTACATAGATCTAGCATATTTACAATGACTGAACTACAAACCGGAAAGCCAATCACGCTCAAATGCGGCTTGACGCTGCCGAACCGGCTGGTCAAGGCTGCTACGGCGGAGAGCATGGCTCCGAACAATACACTTCCTGATGAGAAGTTCCAGAATCTCTACCGTCACTGGGCAGAGGGAGGTTGGGGCATGGTGCTCGCAGGTATACACCCCATAAGCCCACATCATGGGAGTCTCCCAGCATGATACGCAGAACCAACTGATCTCTGCGACCAGGAAACGTCCAGGTTGATGCAAAGCACATTTGCACTGCCACCGATCTCTCAGTAGACCATTCACTGAGCGACAACAAAATCATCGAGGCTTGGAAGCCTTGGGCGGCCGCGTGTAACAGCAACGGAACTGTGACCGTCATGCAGCTCTGCCACCCGGGAAGACAGTCTCCCGCCGGCGCCGGCAAGCGCGGTCTCTTCGCAAAGCCAATCGCCCCGAGTGCTGTAGCGCTTCAAATGGGCTCCGGCCTTGTTGCCAAGGCAGTGACTGCGCTGCTATTCGGCACCCCGCGCGAGATGAGCGTTTCGGATATCGAGACCGTGGTGAGCCAGTTCGCGCGGTCGGCGCGTCTAGCAGCCGAGAGCGGGTTCGCCGGTGTCGAGGTTCACGCCGGCCATGGATTTCTCCTTGAGCAGTTTTTATCCACAAAGTCGAATCGGCGTACAGATGCGTATGGCGGCACTCCAGCGAAGCGAGCAAGGATTGTGGTCGAAGTGTTGACGGCGATCCGAGCTGTGGTGCCAGCTGGGTTTTGCGTGGGACTTAGCCTCAACTCAGTGGATATCCAGTCTCAGACGGAATTGAAGGACTGCGTCGAGCAGGTGAAGTTGATCACCGACGCTGGAGTAGATTTCATCGAGATTAGCGGCGGCACATTTGAAAACCCTACCGTAAGTGTTGATTCCTCGAGTTAAGACTTGCGAAAAACTGACAATCCCGGCGTAGATGTTCTTAGGTCCTAACAAGTCCAGCAAGCCGAAAGAACCGGGACAGCCTCTGGCGCACGAGCCATTCTTTCTTGAATTCGCCAAGGCGATTAGACCGCACATCCCAGGTATCCCATTGATAGTCACCGGCGGTTTCCGGAGCTGTCAGGGTATCGAAGAAACCATTGCCGGCGGAGATGCCGACCTGGTTGGGCTTGCAAGACCTGCCGTGGTCAACCCTCTGCTGCCCAAGACGACTGTACTCAGCCCCAAAACGACAGAATTTGGTTCTGAGATCGACGACGGAGACGTGACGCTGTATGCCAAGAAGACCGAGGCGCCATGGATCCTGAAGCAAATAGGCATCCGAGCTGTCGAGGTGCATATAGACAATGTGAGTGCGCCTGTCTTTTAGGGTGGAGATTCTCTAACAATTCCATCAGGCGTGGTATGTCGAACAGCTGAAGAAGCTGGCGACGACAAAGGTTTAACGGCTGGGAGAGGAAGATGATGTGAGATGGACAATACCACAGGTAGAGATCGCTACCATAGTTAGATCGCTGGAATCCGTTTGGATGCATACGTGTTTATGCAATCGCTTTTATGCAACTATGGCCAAGATCTTATCTCGGTCCAATCAGAAGCCACATAGCGGGGAACGGAACCATTTGCCGGCGCCGAGCACCTGCAGCTGTGCGTCAATTGCTCCGTCCACTGCCGACAAATCGCGTGACGGGGCCGGGATTCTTGCTCCAACATGCTCATCTGCCGCCGCCTCCGTCAACGGACATCGGCATAACCAGCGTACGTTTTGTACGTGGTTGAACATGCTCTCCCTGTTCCTGCCTTCAGTCTGTCCATCATCATCATCGCCATCGCCATGCCGCTAAACAAGTCCGCCGTGCTTCTGTGCTCCTGCAATTCCCTTCCCGGCCTTCCCTATCCGCCGCTGCCGTCGATATCGATAACGTCATCCGTCGACTCTGGATTGCTCGTCGCTTCATCTTTGTACTCTTCGCCATTGCCATCAACGTCTACATCAACACTGACTTCGCGACGCCTCTTCTCGCACTACAGTCGCTCACGGAGCTCTACCATTGTGAACAGCCGCCGCAGCTATGCCACCGTGAACAGTCGTACCGATGGCCCCGCGCACCATGACGTGCCAGACTGGCCCAAGACTCCCCACCCAACACCCTACGATATCCTCGCCATGAGGAAAGATGATCCCTACACCAAGCACCGCTTCTTCCAGCTCGTCAAGATCTACCACCCGGATAGGCACGGCCACACCCCCACCGTCCACGGCCTCCCCCACGCTACCCGCCTTGAGCGCTACCGTCTCATCGTCGCCGCGAATGACCTCCTCAGCAATCCATCCAAGCGCAATCTCTACGATGTTCACGGTGTTGGGTGGACAGGCGATCGGCCCCCGACCCTCAATGAGAGCGTTCGCCACGCCGAGAAGTCGTGGCGCCACCAGCCTGGGAACGCCTCGAGGAACGCAACATGGGAGGACTGGGAACGTTGGCATGATGCCCGCAATGGCAAGATCCACGATTCCATGTACATGTCCAACGGCGTCTTCGCGACCCTCGTCGTCATGATGTGCATGATCGGCGCCTTTGCCCAGATGAGCCGCGCTGAACAGTCCGGCACCGAGTACTTGGAGATGAGGGACCAGTCCAACCTGGCTATCGGGCAGCAGATGGCCCGGACTACCTTGGTCTCTGCCGGACGGAGCAAGAATGAGCGAGTCGATAGCTTCCTGAGGGAGAGAGAAAATATCGCGTACGAATTTACACCGTCAAAGTATGACGAGTTCGTCGCCGAATCATCGTCGAGGTCTGGGTCTGGACCTGGGCCTGGGCCTGAGCGCCGGTCTCGGCCATGAGAATCAAACACAAACCATTGCATTCAATTCCTTTGCTCTCAAGAATAAAGAATACAGCATCATTTCTCACCTGGTCAATCGACCCCTCCACGTAAAGTGTGCCTTTGGGTTCTCTGCCAATGCTCTCATTGACTTTACGTCCGCGCCATCGCCCTTCTCCATCAAGCCTGCGTCCACGGCTTGTAGCGCATACTTCCTCGCATCATTGGCCCTTCCAAGCAAATTGGCATTCATCGCCGCTAGTGTCAGCACTCCAGCCAACTTCGCATCCAACCGCTCCTCTCTATAGAACCCCAACAACTCACGCACATCGTTCATGGTGACGTCGGCCTCCAGGCTCTCCATCTGCTTCTCCAGGACAAGAATCCGTTGAAGCCGCCGGTCACTCTCATACGCAAGAGCATCGGAGAGACTGCATTGCCGGCACTGGCATCCAAAGCCCCAAGCGGAATGTGCACGTTGCTGACGTGCGGTTCGAGGTTGCAAGGGGTCCAGATAAGCCACAGTGAGCTCCTCGCCTGAGACTATCTTCCGGACCGCCGTCGTGCGATGAACGAAATTTGCGTCGATGTAGTAAGCCAGGTTTGGTCGACAGTCGTGGTTGAAACGCGAGACTTCGGGGTAGTTCCCATAATGGTGGCCGTCTGGTCCGCCGAGATCGACTTGGAAGCCGTTGGTGACGAAGATGTCGTTGATGCGATGGCCGCCGAAGTGCGCCATCTGGCCCAAGAACAAGTCCTGTGTCGTGCGTGGGAGATAGGTTACCGCCTTTTCGAGAAGGTCTTGCTGCGCCTCTGACGATACGAGATCCTCCAGAAACCTCCTGTGTACGAGAAATGCAGGAGGTCTCGACATCACGGCGTCTCCTCGCTCCAGCTCACCATCTGCTATCACGCCCAGTCCCTTCCCAGGCACATCCTCGACGTGGAATTGAGCAGGGGCGTCGAGATTTTGAGGCTGTGATGGCAGGTTCTTCAGTGTTGGCAAATACGCCTCGGTCGTGATCGCCACAATGCCTCTGCCGCCGGAGAACCCTGGGTTCGAGTACAGACAGTACTTCTGAACACATGCGTGCGGGCCTCTCCAGCCTGGCTCGACAAACTGCTCTTCGACGGTCTGATTGTGCTGCGCAGACCTTGTCGTGACGTCCCATTCTACCACGCAAAAGTCCTGCTCAATCAACTGGGCAAACGGATTCCAAGAGCAAGCTGCATCATATTTCCGTTCAGTCTGTGCAGAAATCGGTTGATAAACGAGTGCCCATACAACAAGCCAGCTGCGGAGCGACATCGCGGCTTCGTTTGGGATTGTGACCTCGGGGCGACGCCTCTTCAGAAAGCAAGCTTGGCTGGCAGGAATGTGAGAGCTTGATCGAAGGCGAAAACAATCAAGCACCAAGGTATAAACAATCAAGCACTAAGGTAAAGCGTAAAGAGATGAGTAAAACGCGTGGTTTAAGTCGTGGCGAGGGACAATTGTCAAGTCAATGCAGGTTTGGATTTTGCCCGTCACCCTCAATACAAAAGAAACAGACCGCTGCACGTGTCCAGTTTTTGGAGGGTTTGAAACTTCTCCAAGACGAGGAGGCCAAGCTTAAAGCTGGTTTGAGATCTGGCGATCACACAACCGTCATGTTTCATCAGCCTGTAGAAGGCGGCTACGAGGTACCCTACACATATCATGAAACCAGCTTGCTATCGTGCCAAGTGCCCCAGTCGATGCCTTGTATAACATGTTCTGAGAGGTAAAACTTTCACTGAAACGACTGTATAATTTACTCTTCTGGTGGTATTCCGTTTGTGTGCAAATCGATAGTTGCAGTCTCTACCTACCTCTACTAGGCTGAAATAAATCAGGTAATAGCTTTAGGCTTTACTCCTTATTTATAAAGATTTAATATAAACCCTTAAATTCTATAATAGAAACCAAAAGCTTTAGATTCTAAGTTTTAATAAAGTAAGGTAATTAGATATAAAGAATAATACTTCATTTATTTAATTCGTCTATATGCCTAAGACCTTAGGGGCCCTGGGTCCGCCGGATTATGTAACCTGCTTCCGCAATCATCGCATGATCCGGTGCGATAGCCCAAAGGCCTGCAAACATTAGAGTGTCCATTCAGGGCCGTTGTCCATCGATCGGGCTGACCAGGCAGCTTTCAGGAGACATTGAGTCCGCTGGAGAAATAGGCGAAACATCAAACATTGGATAACCCGGCCGTGGTTGCGACCCCGGCAATTCAGCAACAGGCCGTCTGCTCCCAACATCATACACCCGAGGCCGCTGCCCAGTCCGAACGTAGCTTTTCGCCTCCGCCACTGCAGGCTTCGGCGTCGGAGATCGGACACCACTTTGCGAATCAGTTTCCCTCGGGTCACAGAAATCTCGATGAGAGAGCCATGAATCGGGCTCCGGGGTTTCAAGGTAGTATGATTCGGAATTGAGGTTTGCTTGAATTGGCATCTCCCCTCGACGTACTTGACGGGGACCTGGTATCGTCCGGCTTCGCTTTCTCCGTTGGTAACATATCCATACCATGAGTGCGATGACCGTTGTGGCCAATGCGACTCCAATGATGATGGCAGCAATGACTCCGCCGGATAGCTTATGGGTGCCTCGTGGAGTCGAGTGGTTAATAGTTGTGCTGTTACCCAGTGTCTTTGAGTGAGAACCAGCTTCGCTTGCAATTGATGTAGTCGGCACCGGAATCAACGTCGAGGTGGGAATCGTTTCTGATAGTGGCTTTCCCATTCGTGTTGTTGCTTGAGGCAGCGAAGAAGTTAGCCGTTCAGTAGTGCATGACCACTGTGTCGTCCAGGCCGTCGTTCGGAGTCGGTAAGAGACAAGTACCAGTTCGCTGTCGTAAAAGGTCAACGTCGAATAGATTGGTTCCAGGTACGTCTTCTTCAGTTCTGTCCATGAATAAGGGCTATCATGGCGTGGAGCTTGGCGCTCCGGGTCATTTTGGGCGGTCGGGGACATGACTGTGTTGTTCATGAGTTCGTCCATGTAAGTGAATGGGTGTTTTGCACAAAAGTGATTATTGGACGCAATCGATGTCAAGAACATTAGTTCAGGAAGGGATCGGGACGAAGGTAATGATAGGTGCTGGGTGCAATATGTTTGCTATATCGTTCATGTGCGAGAGTGACGCGAGCCGTCACACCAACGGTACACTTGCATACACGCAGGATGAAATCCGTGCAAAACACTCTCAGAAACCAACGAGTTCCTCAATTAAGCGCCGATCCAAGCGGACCAGCTGGTGACACCAATGCACCTACGTGACTGGTTCGGTGACCTAAAGAGGTTGTGCTATGGAGGAAGCGGGTCTTTTGGGAGGACGCATCAAACCTGTCGGAGGGGTTCGACCTTGGCTCTCAGCACCTTCTCGGCCGTCGTAGGGACGATACGTTCGGTCGGTCCGAGCCGCATCAGCTTGCCGACAAGGTACATGAGCTTACCCTGAGGGAAGGTCTTGTAGTCGATGAAATCCTTCAGCACCTTCTTTTCCTTGCCTATAACTTCGTCTGCGAGAAGTTCATACTCTTCTAGAGAAAGCTCTTTGAACCACAAATCGTTGGCTTCGATTGCCTGCGTCACTCCTCCTTCGATCTCCTTGAAGTAAATTGCAAAGAGAAGCTCTTTCGCAACCTTGCCAGTGATTTGTTTCCGGATCAGATGGTAAAGAAGTTGCGATAAATCCGAGTCCGGCACTTGTTCGCAGTCGCCTTCGATAGTAAAAGAAAGATCTCTCGCTGCAAGTGGTCCAGCTTTATAGGTGGTTAGGCGACCGAGCTCATGGATAATCCAGTTTCCAGCCAGGGAAGTATAGCTTTTGAAGTCCGGCAGTTCCTCCTCGCTGGCGACCTCAGTGAGCTTCTCTTCGAGTGACTTGATCACCTTATAAAAATATTGCACACGCGCTCCATTTTCAAGGTTGATCAATGACAGCGCATCCTTCGGCGTGAGACCAAACTGGGCAATCAGTGTGTCAAGCTCTGAATCAGGCGACACAGCAAGCGATTTCCGGAGATGGTTCACAAGGTCGTCGCCAATGACAAGAGGTGCAATGTCTGGATCAGGCATATAACGGTAATCCACTTCTCCCTCCTTTCCACGCAACCGACGGGTCTCTGTTGCGCCGACGTTCCAACCGCGAGTTTCGCTGGCAATAGTACCTCCAGCTTCGATTTCGCGGATTTGACGATCTCGCTCAGCGATTATGGCATCCTCAATCGCCTTGATAGTGCTCAGGTTCTTTATCTCGGTTCTCGTGCCAAGACTAGGGTTGGTCCCATCAGTCTTCCGAACAGACACATTCACGTCAGCCCGTAGGCCTCCTGTTTCCATGCCCGATACACAAGCATCGACAGAATTCAGCAACATTTGAATTTTGCGGACAAAGACGGCAGCTGTGCGAGGGTGATGCATCTCGGGCTCGGTGATGATCTCGATGAGCGGCGCACCTACTCGGTTGAAGTCTAGCCATTGAACATTGCCTGTTTGCGCAAGTGTCTTGGCAGTATCTTGCTCAAGCTGCACCTGCTTGATTCCCACAGTCACGCTGTCGCCATCTTGAGGAGAGATTCCGTCCCGGGCGAGAAGGGTGATGTGTCCATTCTTGGCAAATGGCTCATAGAACTGAGTGATCTGGTATCCAGACGGCTGGTCCCACCAAAAGTAGTGCTTTCTGTCGAAGCGACTGAGCTTCTGAATGTCGCAATTCAATGCCAAGGCTGCGCGAACGGCCGGGACGAGAGTTGCCTTCTGGAATAGTGGCTGACTGCCTGGCATGGCGACGTCGAAAAGGGCAACATGGCTGTTAGGCTCATCGTTGAATGATGTGGTAGCTGGTGAGAACAGCTTGCGTGACGTATTTAGCTGAGCGTGAACCTCGATGCCTACTGTCAACTCCCAACCATCAACCGTTTGAGAATCTCCGTTTGACTTTTTTTTCCCCTGCTTCTTTGTCGCTTTTGCCTCTTCCCTTAGCTGTTTGCGTAGAGGGACTGGTTGAACAGGTGGGTCAGGGGTTGCAGCCTCAGGGATAGCGTGGAACGACCTGCCAAGGCAGAGCTTTGAACCAGCCAGTCGAGCTACGGCTGGATACCTGGAGACTTGGCTCAGACCAATGCAGCCGCGTCGCGAAATTTGTCCATTGAGCAGGTATCTGCCCAACGCAGAGGTTGTGATGCGCGTCATGGTGCATCCAGTGCGGGGTGCAGGAAGCACTGAACGGTCCTAACTTGGCCAAAGAGCTGGAAATTAACGCTGGACGACAGCTGCGCGGGGCTTAGCCGATTCGGTTGTTCCTGGACGACGTCTTTCTGACGTTATGGCCTAACAGTGGTCCACGAACGCCGTACTGAGCCAATATAGACGCTTGGAGTGAGGCGCAATTTGGCATATGTCGACCACACCACGTAGTGAAGATGATGGGCTCTCGTACAGAAAATCAACGACAGTCGAGACAGTACTGATGTGGGCAGCCCGTCAAACAGGACTCTGAAAGTTGGAGAAAACCGGCACAGTTGAGGCTTCGTTGGTGCTCCCACGGGCAGCTTCGTTTTCGTCCGGGGCGGCGAATCGGCAGCGACCAGGTGACGCTGGAGATTTTGTGGCAGATGTGTAAGTGAAGAGCTGGGTAGCTTTGGTGGAGCTGCTTCCCAACGTCCGTGGTCGGCGGGAGTATCCGGGCCGCTAGAAAACCCGACGAACCCGCCAATTCGGAACCGGAGCCAGCAAATGGCTTGAGCTTGTTTATTGTACAGTGCCAGTAACAAGTTGATGCACACAGTAGGACCAGCTGATACACCAGTTCGCAGTGAATGACCACCCATTTCCGTCAGTGCTCCCGCCAAGAACAGTGATGCCACGTACAGTGCGAAGCTGTGCACCGCCTCAGTTGACCACACCATCACGTATCCATCGCGCCGGACCCTATTCGTCGTGCTTCCACTTACCAGCCCATGATGCCAGTCGGAGCAGCCACCCAATCGTGACGCCTGCAAGAAGACGTTGGCCGGGGGGCTGACACATGCGGAAGCGTGTCATCTGGATGACGAGTTGGCCATGTCGCTTGCTTGAAGGAGGCTCCGCCCCCAGCTTCCCTTTCCCATGTTTCTCTCTTCGCTGTGACATTGAACCGCGACGGGACGAGTGTCTTTTGTTCTCGGCATCCTTCGATCCCGGCACTCGTCGTTCCGAGTCCCTGCTGTTTGTTCTCTTTAGTACCGCGGCCCCTGTCATTATCGGTCTTTGATGCTTATCATCGACAATCGTACCATCGATTTATCCAGATCTGTTCCAGGTGCTCCTATCTGTGACCGCACTTACACCGCTGTCCACACTCAACAGCGTAGGTCACTCTCCTACATTTGTATAGAGCACGACAGGCCCGGCATATCTTTCGTTTTCACTGACCATCCTATGGCAGGTTCATTCTCGTTCCATACCTGAGAGTGGGAACCATACAGGCCCGCAAGCACTGTACCAGCTTTACAAGCAGGTGCTGGAGGAGCTGGTCCCGGCAAATCTCAAGGCTCAACTAATCAGTGCTGGATCTCAGACTGTAGAAGCCATGTCTGGGGCACTAGATGTTCCTCAACAGAGGCACATGGATATGGGAGACGACGGCACAATGAGAAAACGGAGGCCGCTGAATCCAAGACCCCGACCAGCCTCATCTACTAATGTCGCGTCGAGGAGCTCCAGGCCGCACTCAACCGCTGTGCCAGACTACGAGGAAGATGATCGCCCACCAGACGACGCTGCTATTCATTCCCCGTCGCCAACAAGCTCTCCTTCCATGACTGGTTCCACCACGTCCTCAACGGCCGTCACTGGCCCTGTAAGCTCGAACAGCAGTCGATCCACCGCCACAGAGGCTGCACCGACCCAGAAAGACGACACACTCGCGCATAGAGAGCAACAGAAGCCCAAGAGTCGAAGACCACGGCCAGCACAGCGACCCAACTCCATGCAATTGTCTGAATCGGAATCGCCCGCCGGTACGCAAAGCTTTATCCAGCTCTCGTCCAGGGATGCAGGTCCCTACAAAGCCAGACGCCGTGGGCCTCAGATCTCACCGTCTATTTCCTCATCTCTTCCCAGCAACATCCCCGACGCTTTCTCTGAGCGCCAGGCCGAGCCTAGGCCTGATCTAAACTGGAGCCCGGAGTTTCCTGAATACGCCGTCGTAAACCAGCATCCATCGCAAATTTCGCCGGGCTTTGACCCCCATTTCGGCGGATCGCTTCCTGTACCGCAGCAGTATCCTGCTCAGAACTACGGCGCCCCAGAAACACCTCGGGGTAATGCTCCGTTCCAGTACTTCCAGCCTTCTCAATATCCAAACCAAATGGCGGCTCCAAATCCACTGGGCCCTCAGCCACCTGGTCCAGAGAGGCCACCTCTGGGTGGATATGAACTGGTTGCAGCAACACTAGCTGGTTATGTTGGTCCGCCTGTAAGGCCCATGTATCGTCGATTTGAGGCCACCAATCATCGAATTTTGTTGTCTTTGCAGGATCAGATTATTACCCTCGAAGACACCCTGGCTGAGCTCGACGATATTGACTCACGGAACCGTCAAGCAACGGGCCTTCCGGCCTCGGAACGAGAGGAGCGCGAAAGCTCTCATCCCTTTCATAAAAGAAAAGAGCGAATCATGGGCCTACTTTGCCAAAAGCTGCACACTTATAGTAAGATAATGCTGGACTGAGCCCTGAATACACAGCATTTAACTCGTCTAGATGCGTTGCTCACGTCTTTCGGACACGTCCAAGGGCTGCGGCCTCCAACGTTGAATGACATTCAACATTACAAGGCGTTCCTAGACAACGAAAGGCCGATCGCGGATCACGAGGCCAGCTTCATCCACGCCGACGATCTCGTCTTGCTGGAACCTAACTTCACACCGCTAATGGAGCACAAGGCAGCTCTGGATGATCAATCGCCCCCTCCAACGCGCGACCCTGAGGATGACCCCAAGAGACACGAGCCTATTCCACAAAGACACATTTTCAACCGCGGGCCGCTGCAAGACCTAGCTATTGGAGTAGTTGTGGCTATTTTCGGTCCTCTCTTTGCCTTTGCTGTGATCCATGACTTTGCAGGACGCATGACCATTGTGGTTCTTTTCGGAGTTGTAGTTAGCATGGTGTTATTTGGCTCGGGTGCATTCAGTGTACTAACGACAACCCAAGATGCGCTCATGTATGGGGGTGCTTACGTTGGAGGCATGACGATGCTTGCTCGATTTCTTCAGTAAATTTTTCTTGGGAGCTGGGGGCTTGTCCTCAACTAGCTTTGCATGGTGTGGATGGGCGGGCTGGGGATGCTCTTCTTCTTTCTGTGATTCGATTTAGGGCACTTGATAATCTCTGTGTATATGGCCTGGTTTCATATAACAGTTTGGTTTCGGAAAGGGGAGGCCTTGGGCAAGTTTGATGCTGGCGGTTGTCCCGTTAAGCCGTTAATAGTTACGCGGAAGCTGGGTTTTGTTACTGTGCAGGTAGGTGCTTAAGGATACACACACAAACATACGGACTTTGAGTGTATCGTACAAAAGCCCATCAGCCTATAGTGAATTGTGGAAGAAACGATAAGCAACGTTTAATAGCACACCTCGTAGACTAAAAGACTACTCAGGTTAGAAGCTTCCAAGTGAGTTCGAGAGGAGGAGAGCCAATCGAGGACTGGGGAATAAATGCCCCGTTCTCTTGAAAAGTCCCCATTCAATCGGGCGAATGGTTTAGTGGTATAATACTCCCTTAGCATAATTCGTTCTTCGCAAATATCTGGGAGTGGTCCAGGGTTCGATTCCCTGTTCGTCCATCACAGGTGGTTTGATTCCACCAAATATCCTTCTTTTTGGACGTTGTACTTTTTGCACCATTGTAAGATCCCTTCAATCTCACCCCTTCTGATGTTGCGCAACGTCTCTTTTTTGATAGAGCTAGGATTCCGAGAGGTTTGAGAGGTTTGTTTCTCGCCTCGACTATCACGGTACTCACTTGAAATGAGAGCTGGTGTGGAGATGTCTTCGACATGGCATTCAACGGGCCTTCGACGGGGCTGAACAACCAGCAACGACAGCCTTTCGGATGAAGGGCCGGTCAAACAATGTCATCTTGGGCCGTAAGATGAACAAAGCTGAAGTTAATTACTGTCGATCCGGCTGTGCTCTGGACACCGGTTTCGTGTCCCCTGTTGTTCAAAGACAAGATCAAACGAAACACCAACACAACCTGTATCTCTCTGACCGCCACTCGAGTCACAAAGCCCCCGTGGCTATTTCATCAAGGCAACGCCCGTGGAATAGCACCGGGCCAAGGACCCAATCACGACGCAGCAGAAGATGCAATCTCGACATGCTCGGTCCAGAAGGGCCGTGAGACAGCATGTTTGCCAGTGGAAAGCTGCATGCTCGCTTACCGCCAGGCTCGGTTTGTCTCCCGACGGGGATGGGGGCCAGCTGTGTCGACGTCGGCTAGTCACGTTGAGCAACGGGCCAGATGACATTGCACGAGTGCGTCGCACCGACACGTGTTGGGCCAGGCCGGCATATCATCGACGACGGGGGTGTTTTCTTTCTCTGCGCGGGTTGGTCTGGCGATCCCAAAACAGACGGCCCAAACATGTCTCTGGACCAAGAGAGCATCACTGGGCCAGGCAAACTCCCCTTCACCCCTTGCTAGGGTCACTCGAGCCGCAGACGGGTCGCCGCAGCGTCGCACGAGTTGCGTGGTGGCTGCGTTTCTTGTGCCGTGTTTCCTCGCTGCGAGATACGGCCGCGGGTGCAATGTGGCACCGGCCCCATCGCGCTGCGTCACGGAGCCTGCAGGGAGAAAGAAGAAGAAGAAGAAGATTTGCGTGACATCTCGGCCGTTCAGGGCCGGCGGTTTGGGAAGTGGCCTTTGCGCAAGAGGTGCTTTTTTGAAACAAGTACAGCTGGAATCCTCCCGACAGGCTCGTTCGTTCGTTCAATCCAAACTGCATCGTGTTCCGCTCTGTTTCCTACTCTATTCATCGTCTCCTTGGAAGCCTGGTCGTGAGGAATTGCTCGTCTTTCTTAAGGTATGTTGGTGTGGTTGTGTCTTGATGAGGCCTCCCCCCTTTTTCTTACTCCCAAGTCAACTCCCTCTCGTCTGTTTCTGTCACTCTGGCGCGGTGACTCCATGGTTGCCATGCAAGCCGTTTGATAGGCAGCCACTTCGCTAGGGATTAAAAGCCGTGATTCACGCACGCTTCACCTCGTTGCCCCCTCCAACCACTCGCCCGGTGCCTTGGGAAATAGTGCCCTTACAGCTGCCAGCTGGTCTCGACTGTTCGCCAACTGACAGAATCTGCCTTCGCCGCGTTAGGTCCCGTTGTTTACCAAGCCATTTGTTTATCACAGAGGCCCCCTCGCCCGTCAACCGTCTTCTCTTTTCCACCTCCACCTCCTCCACATCCACAAACCGCAACCTCCATCGCACAAGCTCAGCAACTCTGAAACAAGACACTCGTCAAGGTTCGTGAATCTCTCTTCTTTTCCCGTCGTTGCATCGGCAGGGGACCAGCTCGTGAGCGGCTCTGTGTGGTCATCTCGATTTCACGTGCTCGTCGCCCGCCTCCTCAGCAAACACTTCAAACTTCCAATTCCTCCGTACCACGTGCTCCCTTCAACTTCTCCCTCCTCCAGGATACCAAGTTTCTTGCTTCCTGCACCACTTCCTTCTTACCAAACGCTAACCAAACCACCTCCGCGCCAGATTTCTTCCACCGACAAAATGGCTGTCTTCAAGATGAACGCCCTCGCCAGCGTTATGGCCCTCGTGGGCGTCTTCGCCTCGGCCTCCGTTGCCACCGCTTCCTACTGTACGCAGCGCCTTGGCCTCCCCGTTCTCGCTTCCAGCTGACCTCTTACCTAGCGGACTGTTCTTCGACTCTCCCCATCGTCACCCAGGAGTACGGATCCACGACTTCTGACGGTAAGCAACCCCCCCAGAGCCGCCGGTACGGTATCTCGAGAGCTAACAAATCCGCAGGCACCGCCCTGTACACCTGGAGCGTCTGCACCGTCGTCCACAACACCCAGTGCGAGGTCGCGTCCTCCATCGACACCGCCGTTCCCTCTGTCCCCACCGCCGCCACTGTCCCCGGCCCGGGCGGCCTCTCCTCCTACGGCGAGGGTGAACACTACACCTCTGTCCACGGCGAGAACCAGCCCAGCCTGTCCGTGTCCGTCCCCCAGGGGAGCGTTCCCGCCGGCGGGTCGCAGCCTGGCTACTCTGTCCCTGCCTCTGGCGCCACCACCGGCACTGGCGAGGGCAGCCAGCCCAGCGTGACTGGCGAGACCGTCACCGGCGCCACCCACGCGTCCGGCCACTCGTCCAGCGTCTATCCCGTGCCCTCTGATGGCACTTCGGGCAGCGCCTCCGACTCCTACACCGGGACCGAAACCAACCCGACTGCCACAGGCGACGAGGCCACGTCCTCCGGCGCCTCGGGCACCCCTACCGCAACTGGCGCTGCCACGATGCTCGACCCCGTCTCCGCCGCCATCCTCGGCGTTGCTGGCATGGTCGCTGCCATCATCCTCTAAGCCACCATCACTCTCGAACGGGACACCCGCGGAGATTCGTTTGCAAACGGGATCCGTCTCTAGCAGATTAGCAAGGTGATTTGGAAGGCAATCTTTATTGAGATCGAAGGGGGCAGCTTGGTACACAGGTTTCTGATTTTCGCATTTGGGAACCTCTTGAGAAGGGAATAATAATCAAGTTTGGTACCGAGGTACATTTTGAAATTGAACCAGACTTTATCCGTCACTTGCCTTCCTCCCTTCCTTTCGTGCAAAGTATGTCGGTGTCAGTCAAGCACCGCCTGGGACGAATCAACAGACGAATGCGTGTAGATCCGGCATCCGTAAACGCCATCGACGTATTGACATGTAGTAAGAATAACTGATAGCTTCGCTCTTCACTTGGGATGGCAAACCGAACAGCCTCCTCTTACCTTGTCCTTCAACAGCCGCGCCCTCATCACCTTCATCCCGACCGAGTACCTACTCCCCTGCTCAATCCCGTTCCCCAACTCGATATCAGCCGCCTTCCCCTTGTGCAACATTTCTAGCAAGTGACTCGCATGGAACACGTGCCCACAAGCGTATCCCACCAAAGTTTCCATTTCATATTCCGTAAAGGGCTCGTGGCATCTTGCGCAGTGCCCGGCCTGAGGAAGCCGATGATCGTGTTCTGACGCCGTGTGCGCTGCGTTTCGCTCTGGGTTATCCGGGTCAGTCGGTACGTCTGTGACCTCAACGTCGACGTGCTCCGTTGAATGCACCGACACTTCAAACTTGATCGCCTTGCGTTGTCCGGAACGGAGCTCGTTCTGGGCTGCCGCCACTTCACTGCGCAAAACTCGTGCGACGCCAGAGCTTATACTGTACTGTATCTCGTGCTCCTTCATCATGTGCGTCAAGCCTTCTCTGAGACCCTCAATCTCTAGACCCTCTGGGATTCGTCGAACCAGCGTGATGGGGTTGATCGCCGTGCCGACCTGTTCAAGAAGGCCTCGGATGAAACTGGGCTTGTCCATGCTGTAATTAAGCAAGTCCTCCCAGAGGTCGGGATCGTCCTGTTCCTTGGCAAACTCGATAGCCTTGCCCACGTTCTTGAGGCGGTCGATGATGAGAAACAGCGCTCGTTTCATTTCACCAGTCTTCGAGTACAGATACACGAGCTCGTCGTAGTATGAGAATTGCTCACATTCTTGGACAGCCTAGGAATAGTCAGTATCTTCCGTAGCGCATGATATGTGCCAAACGTGGTAAACAAACCTTCTCGTACGTGTACCCAATGGATATCTTTAGGAACTCCATAAGCAAGGGCCTGTCGTAGGTTGCGAATAAATGAACAGCCAAGTCTCCGAAACCGTCCACCAAGGACTGGCTGTCCATGACGAGCCGGTCCACATTCTCCCCCACGTGTTCCTTGATGCCCTCGCCTTTCCAAAGACCGCGGAAGTAGAAGTATATGTACAAGTTCAGTTGTTGGGCGGCTAACTGTTCCACAACAACGTCTGGCCGCAAAAGACCGTGTTGGGCTTCATCGACCAACAGCGTAATTGCCTCGGACGTGGCATGTTCGAGATCAGATTCTGTCATTAGACTCATCTCTTCTGGCGACACTCTTAGTCCAATGAAGCTAGGGATGTCGTCCGCAACAGCATCGGCGAGGTGATTGTCCCTGATTAAGCGGAATGCCGAGTCGGCATCATGAAGCTTGATATAACATTTCAACGCCTCACGGTGACGCCCATTGGCTTCGTGCAACCTGGCTAGACTTTCCATGACAATGCGCCAATCTCGTCCCTTCTCTCCGTCGTCAATGCTGGTTTCTCGTACATCCCGGTATTTGAGCTGGTTTTCTAGCACGGTCGTGATGGTTTTGATATCAAAGAGCTCCGTAGGCCAACGGTCCAGTAACTCCCTAAACCTGGGTTTGTCGGTTTGGAGATAGTGCCCGAGCACAACCTCGTAAATCGTTGTAGGGATAGGAGGGTGCATTGGTTCTGTTGGGATGTAGTTCGTGATTTCGTCCAGCCTTTTAGCACCAGCAAAAGTCCACACCCATTTCTCCCATCTATCGGCGGTTGTGAGTACTCTGCCACAGACTTGGCCAGCCGAAATCCAGTCGTTTTCCTCAATGAGCTCCTGGATCCAAAGTTCTCCGATCCGTCTCTTTTCGCGGTCGACTGAAGAGTAACCATTTCTTGGTGCTGAATCTGCGGTAGACTCGTCATCGTCAAAATCATCGGCATTCTCATGCTGTTTCGATGGTGTTTGAGGGGTAGCGTCGTTCGCTTTCTCACTGGCCGTCATTACAATCTCAGGGTGATCGTTGAGAAGCTCCCAAGCACGCTGATACTGCTGACGCCCCAGGAGCCATGCGAGATGGTCTCCCAAGTCTCTTCTTGTTGCAAGAATGCAGTCGTATGGGCTGTGAATGAAGACCTTGACGCCGGGCTTCACCAGACCGGGATGAACCGAGGGAGTGCTGTTTCTACCAGCGCCTGGCCTGATAGTTCCGGTAGTGCTACCTCTCATACTAGAGTTTGCGTCCTCGCCACTCTCCCGACTCCGGATGCTTGCTCCCGAGCTGAAGAGCGATCTCGGATTAATGGCAGCATTCCACATATCTGAGCCAAGGCCAGCGAGAGCTTCGAGTGCCCCCTTCGATGAAGCAACTGCAGAGGCAGCGTTGCGTGCAGGCAACACCCCCAGGTGGTAATCGCCAGACGATAGCCTCTCGTAGCGACTGACACTGAGTCCATCTTTGTCCGCTTCTGCCTGTGAGTTCAGATCGATAAGACGTAGTTCGGGAGGTTGGTTGTTTTGTCGGCGCCGAATGCCTCCCGCGGTTTCGCTTCCCGTTGATGCTGTAGAAGGTTGGGACTTGTGCGTCTTTGCGAGCGATGGTTCGACACTTTCCTCGTCATCGTCGTCGTCGGGTAAACAATACGCAAGTACGAGTAACAGGTTCTGGGTATATAAAGAAATGCCGGAAATAATGCAATCCATGCGAAGACTGTACAAAAATTAGCATGTGATTTGGTCACATCGAGTATCACAACTCACATTTTGACAATTTCAGCGCGTCCAAGGCTCTTCTCCCCAACATTCTTGCCGACGCCAACGCCTCCAGGATGGACATGGATGATCCAAATCGTACCACCCCAGCCGACAAGAAGCCGCTCGATGCTCTTCTTAGCCAAGACAGCCTGCTCTTTCAGCTTTTCGGTAGCAGGTGAAACGGCCTTGCTAAGGGAACTCTGTTCAGACTCATCCGACTCAACGGACTGTTCGTCGATCCACTCCACACGACCTTTCCAGACACTGGCCATAGTGTCCCATTCCTCTGTCTGTGGCCGGTCAATGTGCCCTATACGCTTCCATGCATCTTCGGCGTCTGCACTGTCAAGCTGGAGCTTTGATCGCATGATCTTGATGCCATGTTCGTTTAGCCACACGACATATTTTCCGGAAAGAGACCACTTGATTGTGCTGATGATTCCCTCCCCGGAATGAAGAATGGTGTCTTTGCCTGTGTTACTCCCAATACCCATACTTCCTAGCCATCCAGAAGCAGCGGCGGCGGCGCTGCCTGTTGTGGTGGAAGTGCTTCGGCCTGGGGCACCACCTACGGTCAGGATGAGTTGACCAGCTGTTCCGCCAGATAAATAGGTTCTGTCGGTCTTGTATTCGGGAGACAAAGCAACCGTCTGAACAGGTCTTGCAAAGTTCCGCAACTGCACATCTTTCATGTCGATGAGTGACTGTACGCATACGTTGCCATCCATCGACGATGTCGCAACGAAGATGTCGTTTGATGGAGTCTTGGGGATCTGAGGACGCTCGCGAGGTTTCCTCGATGCTGCGGCAGGAGATGAGTCTAATGGTCGAGCCGAGGCGCTGCTGGAGGCTCCGGTTGGTGCAAGCCGCGGTGGAGCATCTGGTTTATCGGTCGGTAGAGGTGGTGGAAAGGGAGATATTGAAATGCCCGTGACGGAGGCAGAGTGGGCATGGTAGACTTTGAGGGATTGGAACATCGGGAGTTGGATTATGTTCTGGACTGGAGTTAGACGATGGTCTCGCGACTGGGCTGGTAAGAACTCACGATGTTGCCGTTATGGGTTCCAACAATCTGAGAGGCAGTCAGTACGGCAGAGCAGTCAGGGTACCGAAGCAAACCTTACCATCTTGTCACCCGCAACGAGGAACGAACTTGTAGCATCACCATTGCGGTAGAGGGGGCCAAGATGCTGCGTTAGGCGAGCGTACTTGAGCCTTGGCTCCTCGTCCTCGTCATCGTCGTCCTCTTCATCTTCATCATCATCGTCGTCTTCTTCCTCGTCCTCTTCTCCGTCCTCTTCCTCTTCTTCGTCATCTTCTTCCTCTACTTCGGCCTCTTCTCTTCTTCCCTCCACTTCTTCCTTCTCTTCCTCTTTCGCTTCGTTCTCCTCAAGGTGTTGGGCCTGATCCTCATTGCCGCGGGAGAGGTCCCCCGAAACGTTGACATCAGCATCCTTTACTATCTCCGCTTTACCGCCATCTTGATCTGGCTCTGCCACAGAGTCTTGGGCTAGGCCCTCCGCAATCACCTCGTTCGGCGCATCGTGCTCGGGTGTCTTGTCCTCGTCGCCCGGAGAGGTCGCGACGTCGCCGTCGCGTGGCGGATCAGGTTGGAACTGGGGCGCTTCGAGCTGGTGCTCCTGCTTATCGCTGGGATTCAGCGACTGGTCTGTCATTGCACCAGCAGCATTGAGGTCATTCTAGGGATTCTCAAAGCTGGGGATGCAATGATGTCGGGGGTTGGAAGCTGGTGTAGGTACCCGCGTCGAGCTATGACAGCTCCAAGTGCGGCGCGGTGGACGGGAGGTACCTGCAGCTACGTCACGAGCCTAATCACATCCACGCCCAGGCACACACACACCCGACCGTCGCGCCCCACCATCCCACGCTGCATTTCGCCGTGCAAACAAGACCGCGTTCACGCGCGGCTCATACTTCTTTGGAACTCAACGCATACAGCCTTCCCCCTTGACGGCGACCAATCCACGACGACAACCCTGCTCGGTCCGCCGTCTCGTTACTAGCGGCTTATGGCGCCTACTGGAACATGGCGTCGGTGAAGTCCCTGGGGCTGCATCAGCCAGCAGGACTTCAACATGCCGTCGACGAACAGCTGCTCTCTGCGAACCCGCCAGCCGCCTCGTACACTTGGGACATTGTGACAGATGAGAGGGAGGATGGTGGCACTGAAGACGAGCTCCTTATAACTGAACGCTGCGTCGTCTGGTGTCGAGGGAGCATCTTTCGGAAGACGTTCAAGTTTGATCTAGAGAAAGAGCCCATTACCCAAGCTCTCCTGGCATATTTCCCAGCATCCGAAGACGACGACGAAACCGAAAACAGCCATTCCAACACAAAGTCCAATGCCGAGCCCGCTCTTTCGAAGGCCTTGGTTGTCTTTCTCAAGACCCAGGCGCACATATACTTCCTCGCCGGAACCAATCACGTCGTCCACATGCCATTTGAAGTCGAGTCGGCTTTCGCAGGTCCTGTCGGCGTCATAGTTCAGCGGAAACAGCGAACCGAGAATACAACACCCATATCTTTCAAGTTCCCTCGAGTGCCACCAAACTCCTTCGTCTCGTCGCAGCTGACGGCCTTCAGCAGCTCGCAACAGACCGCTTTCTCTGTCGAGGGCCTGAACAAGCCCAAATTGCTTCCCCTCGGACTGGGCTCAACGCTGGATAATCTGTGGGATGCGCCGTTGGAGCAGCCCGAGTCACGATGGCCCAGGCTTATCTCGCTGACAGACCCCTTGAGGGAGCTTGGCCTGGTGGTGACTGATCAGGAGCCACTGAAAACAAATGGCCTGAGAAAAAATGCATCCAAGAAGCCCCCGTTTCTCGACCCAGCTGAGGAGATGCTACACATTGAAGAGATTAAAATCCCAGGCGCATCAGGGCAAGATCTGCACCAGCCTTTGATAATCGGAATAACCATCAATCGCGAAATGAGTTCCTACAACGTCTGGCGACTGACGTATCTGAAGCATGAAGACCCTTTTGTTGGTCGACAAAAGAACTCCAAGGCAAAAGCTGCGCGGCGTCGTAGCTCGATGCAGCCAGGTTTTGTTAGCGGTCCCTCCACTCCGGTTCAGCCCAACCTCCGCGAGAGCTTCGGAGCACCGCTTCCTGGAAAGCGACAAAGAAAGAGCGAAAAGTTTGAGAAGCCTCTGGACTTGGTCTCGTCATTGGAGCAACAAGACAAAGAGGGCAATGGTCCAGCTCGAAGAAGTTCGCGCCGCGTGAGCTCCATGCTAGCAAGAGCCGACTTGTCCGCGTCTCATGAAAGATCTGTATTTGCTGACCAGCCTCTACTTTCCGGCCATGCGGGATCTAAAAGACACGATTCACAAGGTAGCCATCATGCCCGGCTCAGTGCCAACTACAGCCACCAGATTCATCCTAGTTTGAGCAGTCTGCTGGAGGCGCCTCTTGATATAGGGCTTGATGAGGGATTCCACAATATGGGACTTGACGATCACGACTTCGATGGTTTGCAACACGAGATCGTCTTTATGAGGCTCACTAGCGTGCCATTGGACAATACGAATGTGCGATATTCCACCTCTGACCAGCCGGCACGCAATCAGTCCAAGGTCTTCGTTCTCACAGCACCTCCATTCGCTATCGACGAATACAACCGTAGCCAGATTTTGATCGGCATTCAAGACGAAACTGAAAAGCGACTGCAGCTAATCACTCTGGGCTTAAGCATCCAGCACAAATTCGATCTGGCTGCCAAAGCTGCGAGAAAGGATGCGGCAGAAGACCCTACCGTATCTGTTTCAGTAGTAGACCTGCGACGCGCTCAGAACGTGGTCGATTCCTGTAAACTAACTGATGGAGATCAATCCGCAATACTCATCCTCTCCGAGTCGATGGATGGGCGGCATGAGCTCAGTACCCAAGCACCGTGGAGCGAGCTCACCAAGATTTCACTATCTCTTCTTTTTGTCGACAACACGCGAAGCTTGCAGTTTCGTGGAAGAGCCATCGATCGCGATATTAAGCAGCGAAAGTCAGAGGTTATTGACCTCAGCAACGGGAGTATAGTGGGTGTTCGTCATCCAAGACGGAGGGGTGTAATTGACGTTGTTGACGTCGACGGCCGACTTCATCAACTCTCAATACAGCTTGAACCAAGAACCCCCCAAGTTCGCAAGGTTTTGGACATTTGTCGAAGCATTCTGCCTCACTCATTGGGAGAGCGAATCTCCGCGGGATGGCTTCATTGTATGCAATGGATGAGAAACCGAGACGAGTTAGTTTCGAATATGGAGTGGTCTGCTGTGACAGTGTTGCTGCTTGCCTTCTTTCTCAACCTTGGCCGCACAGACGCGAACCCACTCCCACCAACCCGGCTTCCTGCACGCAGGAAGAAAACTGCTTTGGGCTCCATTGGCTCCCTTCGAGAGTCAAAGAATTGGAAAGCGTTGGAGCTTGGCGAGACGTCGAACTCTTTGGGCTGCCCTACATGGATGATGAATAGAGGCTGGGAGTGGGCACTGGATGAGGATGTGGAGGATGCCATGTCACCACAAGGGGACTTCGGTTCCTCTCCGAAATTTATCTCACGGCACATTGTACTCGCCAAAGAGTACATGGTGTCTCCTCTAGGCGAGGCTGCCTTTGGTGTGTCAGGCTACATGCCAACGGCCCTGAGCAAGGGTTCTGAAAGTCGGCGAAAGGTTGCGGTGGATATCTTCATGGGCTTGCATCTGCTTCTCGAGGAAGAGAAGCTGGACATCACGACGCCTGAGTTCACGTCGCCAGGCCGCGCTGACCTCCGAGTTCTTTTATGTCAAGTCTCCAGATGGCTACGATGGCAGAGCTTTTCGGCCATCTTTGAACTGGGGATTCAAGAAGACATCGATCAACGTCATGATTTCGGTATGCTGCACACTATTGGTCGATGGACGAAACTGACATCTTATCAGATCTCAATCTCAAGCCAGCAATTCCTCAACCACCTGTACGGCCTGATGTAATTGGTTGGATCCAGGCTCGCCTTGTCGGTGATAGAAAAGCGTACCATCTGACCCCAGCCGACGTCTATTACGCCAGCACCCGACTGTCTGAAACTGAAAAGTCGCAAGACAAGCGATGGGAACCAATCCTGCCCCGGACTCTCATGTTCAAGCAGTTTTTTAGGTTCATCAAACCCAGCACAACAGCGCCCCAGATGGTTGAGGCCATGCGTGACTCGGGGATAACGACGTTTATACTTGACACTCTGCCCGAGGCCGTGCTGGTACCACTCCAGGATGCCATATCCTTGTGTCAGCCGCATCCCCCATTGTCTTGGTCCAAGGAGCTCCTTGAGCTAGTTAACCGCAGCGACATCAATCTCATTCTTGACCCCGGGAAGTCATTGAAGCCTACGTCCTCGAAGATTTTGGTAAGATGGACGATTCTGGTAACGCTGGTGACGAAATTCACTGATCATATGATTAGACTCCAACTCATACCGCAACTTGGGACTTCAAGCTGCTCTGCCAAAGCGTAGAAGAGACCAACAATGTTGGCTACGACGAGGGAGAGGGAACCGAACGACAGGCTGTCATCCGTACGCTCTTCAAAGAAGACCGCCGTTTGAACGAGGCACAAAACTTGCTTTCCACCCACAAAGCAAGACTGATCCGGCTCGATCATAACCCAAACTGGCCCGAAAGCGAATACCTGGAAAAGCAAAAGGAACTTGTGTCGAGGATCGCTACAGGGACCTTGGCGATCCCCGCGGGACGGGCGCTATTGTACTATAGCTTGCGCTACCCGCTAATCACACAGAAATTCCACATCGCCGGATTCAATCTTAACTGTGTTGTCAAACCAACGAATGTCACCGTGGGGGTGGACAAGTCACTTTTTACAGAAGAGAAGGTCTGTTGGGGTTTCTTTCATCAAGGTGTCGCTGCGGGACTTGCGATCTCTCCACAGGCAAAGGGTATCGACACGTCTTGGATTCTTTACAACAAGCCAGGACAGGAGCTAAACAATCGACACGCTGGCTTCCTTCTCGCTCTTGGGCTGAACGGCCACCTAAAGGACGTCGCGAAATGGGTCGCGTTCAAGTACCTGACGCCAAAGCACACCATGACATCGATCGGCCTCCTACTCGGTCTTGCTGCTTCATACATGGGCACGATGGACTCTCTCATCACCCGTCTTCTTTCCGTCCACGCTACAAGAATGTTACCAAGGGGGGCAGCAGAGCTGAATCTATCACCGCTGACACAGACCTCGGGCATAATGGGCATCGGGCTGCTGTACGCCAATAGTCAGCACCGCCGCATGAGCGAAATCATGCTCTCTGAAATTGAGCATGTCGACGAAGAAGACGAGGAAGAGCCCCTTAGAAGCGAATGTTACCGTCTCGCCGCCGGCTTTTCGCTCGGCTTCATCAACCTAGGCAAGGGCAACGATTTGAAGGGCCTCCACGACATGAGGCTAACAGAGAAGCTGATTGCACATGCAACCGCGACGAAGAATGTCGAGATCGTTCACGTATTGGACCGCGCTGCTGCCGGCGCTGTCATGGCCATCACTCTCATTTACATGAAGTCTGAAGACCAGATCGTGGCACGCAAAATCGATGTCCCTGACTCGGTCCTCCAGTTTGACTACGTCCGCCCTGATATTCTCCTGCTGCGAACAGTCGCCAAGAACTTGATTCTTTGGTCAAAGGTCGAGCCAACGTTTGCCTGGATTCACAAGAGCTTGCCAGCTCCTTACCGCCAACGCTATAAGCTTCACGGAACGACGAAACTGCGATCCACCGATCTGCCCTTCTTTAGTATCGTAGCAGGTCTCTGCTTCGCAATCGCGCTCCGATTTTCGGGCAGCGCCTCGCCAAAGGTGCGAGACTTGTTGCTGCATTATCTCGACCAGTTCATGCGCATCACCCAGATTCCGTCCTCGTCCAGCACACATCCGCAGGGCGCTGCCCCGTACGACGAAGAGCTGGCTCGGACGAATGCTCGCATGTGCCAGGACATTCTAGCCTTGTCCGCTTCTATCGTCATGGCCGGCACGGGTGACGTTCCTGTTCTGAGACGACTTCGTGCATTGCACGGTCGTGACGATCCGGAAACTCCATATGGATCCCACCTCGCGGCTCACCTGGCTGTCGGCGCGCTCTTCCTAGGATGCGGAACAACCACGTTTGGCTCAAGCGACATGGCCATCGCCGCTCTGTTGGTGTCCTTCTACCCCATCTTCCCCACGGGCGTCATGGACAACCGCGCCCATCTCCAAGCACTCCGGCATTTCTGGGTCCTCGCCACCGAGCAGCGCTGTCTCGTCACCAAGGATGTTCTCACGGGGCAGCCCGTCTCCGTGCCCATCCAGATCAAGATGAACAGCAACGCGTCTACCGAGCCCGTTCTCAACCGCACCGCGCCTTGCCTCCTTCCGCCCCTCGACCAGATCGCCAGTGTCTCGACGGCCTGTGGCCCGCAGTTCTGGGACGTGGAGCTGGACTTCTCCGACGACAAGGTCAGGAATGCCTTCGCGGACACGCAGAGCCTGTACCTCCGAAGGCGCCCGCCCCGCGAAGGCGCCTTTGCCTCCACGCTGCGCGCCCTGGGCAGCGACGAGAAGGGCAAGGAACCTCTTGAGTGGGTCTTTGGACTCGAGAGCCTCCACAACATCAGCTACGCCGAGAGGGCTGCCGTCCTCGAGCGAGGCGACGAGTCCCAGCAGACGAGCAGCGCCGTCGACGCCCGGCTGGAGATGGAAAAGGGCATCGCCGAGGGCACCGACCGCGAGCGTCTCGAGGGCGCCCGCCTGCTCTTCGAATGGGGCGCCGTGCGCGACCGCCTCGTCCAGCCGAACGTATACGACAGCCAAGAGACCATCGTCGACGTGCAGGGCCAGGACTCGCAGGCCGGGGATTCGGCCGAGAAGGAGGAGAACATGTGGTGGATGCGGGACAGCGTCATCGAGGGCCTCAAGGGCAAGGTGTGGTTGGCCGGGCGTGAAGGGGAGCAATAGGGGCTCCTCTCAAGCATGCAGAGTCACGCGTTGAGGTGGTGGTCTTGAACATGGCGATACATACAGACGGAATGGCAAATGACGGGAAAACATTGGAGTGTAAAAATGTGTTTACGAGCCACGATGTAATGGAATATACAAGCTAATCGAGATGTGGCCCCCTCCTCTTCAACATGCTGGCCAGGTCGGTCAGGGAGGACTCCTCACTATGGAAACATGGGAAGTGAGGCGAATAGATCATGTAATGTAGGTAGTTCAACGATCACGTAAATTCCATTATCCCCCCCTTTGCCTCTTCCCTTTTCCGAGAACGCCATGCAATGCAAACCGCATCACTGGGGATATACAGCGGCTTCTTCTACCCGCCACTATTGGACCCTTTAGCCACGCTGCTTTCGCCGTCGCCTCCTTCCCCCTCCTGCTTCGGGTTGTCGACATCATCATCGTCATCAGTCTCCCCAGATCGCAAGAAAAGCACGCCACTCTAAGCAGCGGAGGGTCGGTCATCCGGCCGGGAGCTCTTCAAAGGCCCTCGCGGATTGCGTGGCCCCAGTCGAGTCGTCATAAAAACACTCATTGTGCCGATCAAAGAACCCGTCTATTTCGAGACGGCAGCGTTCAAGACTTGTGTCCTGAAGAAGCCGCCCTTCGTCTTCTCAATCACTTGCTGGTAGACGTTGTTGGGAGGGTGGTTCATCACCACGGTGCCGTCCTGGCTGTCGATCTTGGCGTCCAGTCGGGTCTCTCGGATCAGGTTGACGATCCACTTCTCACCATCGTCGGGGTTCAGGCCGAGCTTAGCACTCAGGTCCCGGATGTTCATACGGCTGAAAATCTTGCAGTAGCTCTCGCAGATCAGGTGTCGGGCAGCCTCGACAAAGGCATCGGCCGACGAGGCGAGGAAGAAGTCGCTTCGGCAGACCTTCTCGGCCTCGTGGAGAGCCTCGCGGGCGGCCTCGAAGTCATGGGCGATGTAGAGGGCGTTGACGAACTGGGTGATGGGGTCGGTGTACTCGTAGGCCTCCTGGCGGACGTATCGGATGATGTCCTTCATCTGCTTCTGTTGGAGGGAGCTGTTGCGAGCACGGGTGCGACCGGTGATAACGGCAGCAATCAGATATCGCAGAATCCAGGGGCAGGAGGTCTGGATGGTGTTGATGTAGGCGGCGGAGAAGAACATCTCCAGGATGGGCTCTCGGGCGCCCTCGAAGTTGTAGAGGGGGAAGAGGGCCCAGTGGACGAGCATGGTTCGGTGGTCCAGCTGGGCACGGGGGTTGTTGAACAACTTGGTGTCGATTCCCTCCCTCACGTTCTTAAGCTCGTCGACGGCTGACTCCCAGTTGGTCTGAAGGATCTCGGAGGCGAGCTTGCCCCAGGTGGCGCCCGAGACCTTGTCGTTATCAGTTGACAGCACTCGGAACTGGTAGAGCATGTCGGCAGCGGGTTCGTACTGGCCGCATCGAAATTGGAACTGGCCGAAATCGTACAGGGCGTTAACCATTTCGATGGTGACCTAGATATTTTGGACCCCCGTCAGTAATCCGGTCCCGCCCTCGATTTGTGGCTTATCCACTTACCCCGTGCTGGTTCTTGAGGAACTCCAAGTTGGCAACCTTGTCGCTTCGGAGCCCGTTGACGACGTCGTCCTGGGTCAGGAGGTCCGAGATCTTGGCCGTGGCCTGCTCGTACTTCTCCAGCTGCGCCAGCACGTCCTGCCTCTTCTTGATGTACTCGGCGGGGGGGTCGGCGACGCCGTGGAGATCACAGTAGAGCGTGGCGACGTAGTCGGTCATGTTGGTGTCCTCGAGCAGCTTGATCTTGCCCGACAGGAGCTGCTTGGCCATTTCGTCGTCGCCCTTCTCCTCCGCCTTCTCGCCCTCGAACTGGATCAGCGGGAAGAGCAGGTGTCGGCTCAGGTGCGGCGCCATCTTGGGCATGATCGACGAGCCGTCGGCCGAGGCGGCGGTGAGAACTTCTTCCATGGTGGGCAGATTTCGGATCGGATCGGGGAGGCGTTCGATGGGAATACTGGAGGTAAAACAGGGTCGTCAAAGGGCGTCAGAGAGAAAGGGCTCGTCGCGAGGGTAAAGACGCAGGGCGAAGCGAAGCCGTGATTGATGGAGGGGCAGATTTTTGGTGAATTTCGCCAATCCACAAGTGGTGTGGGGTTTGGCCTGCCGGGGTTTTACCGCCTGTCTAAAGGTTAATGTCATGTGATCCCGATATTTTCCTAGGAGAGCTTCAACTCTGCGGCTCCGGATCGCGACAGGTGAGAGAACGACGGGTTAAGTACGACCTTAACGTGATCAATTTCGCAATTGCTGTCTATCTGCGTCCATACGGCTCTTTTTATCAAACTTTCCCTATCAACACCACTTCAATCCCACGGCCGCAACACCAATACGACGACACAGCATCAACCTCCCGCATCCTCATACGCTCGATTCTCACGATGCGATTCCTTCTCCCTCGGGCCCTTTCGGTCGGGCGCCAAACCCTCTTCCAGAAGCCTGTTCTGTACACACCAATCGCTCAGCGTTGCTCATCCATTTCTACTGCCCAGGCGGCCCCAACCACATTCAAGGCCCACGTCGGATACAAGCCGAACCCGGCCGACAAGGCCGTCAACCCGACCGTCAAGAACAAAATCCACGAGAAGAAGCGCCCGATCAAACGCCCTTTTGTGCCCCCACCAACCAAGACCGAGGAGCAGCTCATTGCCGCCTTCCCGTACATCATCCGACGGACGCCTTACGCCCAACTCCCCATATATCGAAAGTTCATGTCAGGTGGCAACCGGTGCATCATCATGATCAAGAAGGTTGACGGAGACCGAGGGAAACTAGTAGAGGATTTGGCAACGTCGTTAGAGATTGAGCGGAAGGACATTCGATTAAATCCTACGACACAGCAGGTAGAAATCAAGGTAAGATCCAGTCTAATTCAAAACGTCTAGTCGGCAGCTGACACCTTCGTCAGGGAAATTACTTCGAGAAGGCCCTGGATTGGATGCTAGCGAAGGGATTTTAAATCAAGACAGAGGATAGGGTGGACTGGTTGGAAGAGATCGTGAGGACTTAAATTCGCAAAGGCGTGTCCCTGCTGTAAGAATGTACAATATTGAAGATCCGCCACCTATTTGGGTTACGAGAAATGTACAATACATGTAATTCAAGACGCACTAGATATAGTATCGTTCATAGAGGCTTGGTTTGTCCTACATTCCACATCATGTATACACCCGCGCACAAGCAACTTTGTTAACCCCTGTCAACCCCAAAGACCATCGACTCCAGAATGCAAGTCTAAAGGCGAAGCGCATACTTCTTCAAATGACCACGCACCATTCCCAGGTTTTCACAAACACTAACATACAGGCTTTCTAGCCAGATATCGCTACATTAATCCAGAATAAACCTTAACCAACAGTTATTCCACACTATTTTCCCAGGTTAAAGTAAGTTGTGAGTTGCTGAAAAACATCATCCTTAGCCCACTCCGGCGCAGGCATTGACAGCGACTCGAGGAGAGCGTGCGGTGCGGGTACAGCATTCGCGGGCAAAGCTGACGTCAAATCATTGGGATCTCTAGACTTTTCCGCCAGTCTCCTCAACAACGAAACTGCAACAACGACAATGTACACCAACTCCGGATCTTTGCGAGGTGGGGCGCGTGGTCCTCCATGAGCTTGAGGCTGCTCGTACAATTGACTGAGCTCCCGAATCATCTTGTACAAAGTGTGGGCCAAGCCGTTGCCACATGTCAACCAAGCCTTCGCGACGCCGGCCTCAAAGCCAGGCGCTATTGAAGCCAGAATCTCGGCGGATAGCAACCCTTGCATGAGGAAAGGTTTGCGGACCTCAACGAGTGAAGGGAAGTTGGCCGATCGGCTCCTCTCCTTAGCCTTGTCTGGCAGAGGCGAAATGGCCAGGGCGAAAGCGCGTGTGAGAAGCTCGTAAGACGGGCTATTATTCGAGTCCAATGCGAAGACGGTTTTGTAGTGGCTTCGATTCGGTTCGTCGCGGGCCAGAAGTTTAGCCAAGGCATCAACGGCATGTGGCAGGTATGCGTGAAGACTAGGCTCATAGGGTGTGAAGAAAAGAGTGCCCTCGGAAACCGTGGGGTTGGGCGTCGGGGCAAACGCCAAGAGAAAGTGTAAAAGACAGAGGGCCTGTTCACGGCCGGGTATTTCCACCGAACCAGCAATATTGGAAAGGAGAACAACGAGATCCTTCATCAAATCCAGAGTATTGTTCTGCGACCGCAGCAACATATTTCGAGTCCCAAGATAGCGGATGAGGACGCAAATAAATTTGATCACCAGCTCATCCGCGAGGACACTGTGATTGTCATTCTGTTCACCGGGGAAGGAGACGTTACGCAGGATAGTAGTGACGCACACCAACCTGTCAACTGCTCGGTCAAGCTCATACTCAGTCGTTCCGAATACAGGAATGTCTTTGACCGCGAAACGTTCAATACGGCAAGCCCTTACGACGTCCTCGTAGGAGGACAGCTGGATGTCGTCAGAGACCTCCACAGTGTGCTCAGCCAGCATGTCAACCTGGTCTTCAGCGCATTCGATCAACGCATCCACCAAATCATCGCAATATCGGAGTTGGATAAAATGATGCTGCTGGTTTGGGGAGCTGGATAGAGCGGCCAGAGTATCAAGAGCGAGACGAACCTCGCCGTGGATTCCACACTGCAGGCTTCTGGTGAGGGCGCTGATGTCGATGTTACCAAGCTCTTGGATTGGCGGAACGTCCGGTTTCCATCTTTCGAGCTCAGCTCCAAGTTTGCTCAAGGCGGATAAATCAACCCCTCCGTATGTGGAAAGCTCCCGGGCGCAAGGGCTATATTGATCTGACTGTGGCCCAAGACGTGGCATTCTTTGCTCAGTAGAGACTGCCGCAGCAACCGCAGCCGGCCGTCCATCGGGTTGGGACATGCTTCCGACGCGCCGTGAAGCTGGTGATGGCATGACGGCGAAGTCATTCGCACCAGATGAATCCATCCCCAGAGACAAATTGTTCCGGTTGTGACCTGGTACAACAGCGTTCGCCTGTTGGGGCATGTGAGGCTGAGGTGTAGAGAAGCCGTTGACGGAGGGTTGTCCAGGTTGCATCTGCTTCATAGGAGTATGTTGTTGCATCTGTGGTTGTTGACCAGGTTGCACCATTGATCCTTGATTCATTTGTGGGCCAGGTTGCATCTGCTTTTGAGGCGTTGCGTGCGGTCCTATGTTGGCATTCTGTTGATGTGGAGGTGGAACCTGATGCTGCATTGGTTGCTGTTGAGGTTGCTGAGACTGCTGAGCTTGCTGCTGCTGATGTTGCTGTTGCTGCTGCTGCTGCTGTTCCCGCTGTTGTTGCTCTCGCTGCTGTTGTTCCCGCTGCTGTTGCTCCCGCTGTTGCTGCTGTTGTTGGTGTTGCTGCTGCTGCTGCTGCTGCTGCTGCTGCTGCTGTTGTTGTTGTTGTTGCTGCTGCTGTTGCTGCTGCTGCTGTTGCTGCTGCTGCTGTTGCTGCTGCTGCTGTTGTTGCTGCTGCTGCTGCTGCTGCTGCTGCTGCTGCTGCTGCTGCTGCTGCTGCTGCTGCTGCTGCTGCTGCTGCATCATCCTCTGCTTCTGCTGAGCCATCCACACTTCCTCAAACTTATAGAGGTTGCGTTCGTAGATCTGCTTCAGCGTCTGGGGCACACTGGGGATTTGCGGCGGGAGTCCAACCATCTGAGCGATGTGCGGCCATCCGTTGCCAGTCGTTACAGGCTTGTAACCTCCCTTTCCTTGAACGGCCTGGAAAAGCAACATTAAGTTCACCGGGCGGTCGCCCACCATGGGGTTGGGGTCCAATGGAAGCCCCTTGGCGTTCATCAATGCATTCAGATTCTTCATGAATTGCTCGGGGTTCACATTCGCCATGATGCGTTGTTGTGGCCTCATGCCTCCTTGAGGCATCTGGCCATTGGGCATTCCGGGCATCTGCTGCTTAGGCATCATCCCTCGGCCCATGTTTTGCGCCTGCATCTGGGCTTGCATTTGCGTGCTTCCCTGGAGTTGTTGCTGCAATCTCATCTGGTACGCGGCCATCTTTTGCTGATCGGACATGCCTTGGGCGCGTTGCTGGGGCGTGCCCTGTTGTTGTTGAGGGTGCTGGTTCGGGGTCTGCTGGCCGGGCTGTTGCGGCTGCTGTTGAGATTGCTGCGATGAGAGTTGCTGGGGTTGCTGTTGCGATTGCTGCTGTTGCTGCTGCTGCATCTGGTGCTGATACAAGTTGTTTTGCATCTGACCCATGTGTTGCGGCATTTGGCCCATCTGCTGCGGCATCATCTGGCCGGCGGTCATCGCGTTCGGATTTGGCGACGGACGCGGGTTGGAAGGGGATGGTGCGAAGTTCGAATTGTAGCCTTGGGGCATGTTTTGCATGTAGGGATTCGGCTGAGGGGTGCCATGCTCGGAAGGGATCGGTGATGCTTGAGGTGCGAATTGTTGCGCGCTCGGCGAAAAAGGGTGAGGCGACGCGGTCGCGACCCTCTGGGGAACGCTGCCTGGTCGCATTTGATTGCCCATGATGGGAGAGGGACTCGCGTTCGCGGAACCGTTTGGTTGGAGATGGGAGAACTGGCCGGGATTCTGTTGGGAGACAGCGCCAGGCTGGAAGCCAGGAAAGGTCTGCTGCTGTGGCGTCTCGGAACGCGACGTCGGCACCATTCCGGGATTCTGCCTCGGCGAACCGGCCAGACTGTCTTCGCGTGGACGAGGCCGTTTTGATGGAATCACCGAGTTTGTCTGGTAGACGGGGTTCTGGAAGGAGGGCGATGAATTGCGCATGGGGCCGGGGCCGTTGGGCATGGCGCCTGCCATCTGTTGCTGGTTGTTGAACTGGGCGGGATTGAATTGGGCCGAGTTGGCCATGAAGGCAGAGGGATCCATCATTGTACCTGCGGCGTTGGGGTCGTTCATGTGTGGGAAGCCGTTGCCATTGTGGTTAGGGACGGCGTCGTTCATCCAGGCGCTCATGGCGATAGGCCCAGCAGGCTGTGTGCGCGGCGACGTTAGCGATCAGCAGGCACGCGACCAGCCTCCATGGAGGAGTGCCAGGGACTAGGGATGCAGATGGGGATGGGGACGAGCAGATGAGATGGGCAGTGACACGGTGGTGATGGGCAAGTCGCGTCGCGGCGTGGGTGGTGGAGAGTGGTGTGGGAAAAAAGACAGCAGGCAGGCCGGGCCAGACCAGACAGAGAGAGTGTGAAGAGTTTGGGGGGGGCTTGTCGCTGCGTGGGCGCGTGGGCGCGAGCGTAGGTGCTAGGCGTGGCCGCGGCTGGAAGTGGGTGGTCGGTGCTGAGGACTCAGGCAGACAGAGCCAGTGGTTGTAGCCGGTGCAAGTGCAGGTAGGTACCTACTGCGTACTTAGGGAGGTAGGCAGCTACCAGACGACAAGTGCAGCAGGCAGCGCAAGTGAAGTGTAGTGCAATGCAGTGCAGTGGAAACGAAGAAAGAGCCTGCGCGCGCCGCCGTGGCAAGTTGAGCTCAGCGGCAGCCGGACCAGTGGCAGTGCAGGGAGTGTCGGTAGCGAGGCGGCGGAAGACGGAGACAGTGGCCAACGTCGAGCGAGTCGCGAGTCGCAAGCAGCGAGAGCCTCGTGGCACCGTCGCAGTAGTTTTTTTTCCCCTGGGTCTCTTGGCCTTGGCTGCTGGGTCCTGCCTGTCCTATCTGCCTGGCTCGGTCCTTTTTGGGGGGGGTGGTAGAGAGAGCAGAGCCAGTGAGGGAGAATTTTTCGTGCCAAGTCAGCAGCGGCGAGCAGTAGAGGCGTCTGAGAGCCACATCAACCGACGCGCAGCGCTGAGACCATCCGAGGGCTGGCTGGCTGGCAGGCGGGCTGGGGCCGAAGGGGAAGGGAGGCCGACGGGCGTTTGACGAGGCGGCGTCACGAGACGGGGGGGACGGGAGAGGAAGCGCAAATGGATAACTCTATCCACGACCGGGGGGGACGATGGACGGTGCAGGGACGAACGGTACGTAGAATGAGATGAATGAATGGATGAATGAAAGGCAAACGGTCTTACCTAAGTCGCGTTGGGCGGTTGACTGCAAGGCGTGTCGAGTCGAGTGCGCGTGGATGCTCGTCTGAATTGGCATTGGTATCAGCGAACCGACGGTGAAATGCGTTTGCCTGAAAGCTGAGCCTCGCTTTGCCTATTCCCGGACTAGCGTCGCTTAGGAATCAGCTAACCGAGTGGGCTTTCGTCCAATCAGAGCTGGTTGTTAGTGTCGCGTTAGTGGGGTAGGTGTTTCGAGTTAGCACATAGCGAGCGATTCCACCCCATCACCTAACACAGACGCGAGATGGGCATATCTGTCAGCTATTATCCTTTCCAGATCCGGATTTCCCGAGAAGCTGGTGATTCCCGCCCGCCCCGCCGTTTCTGATGCATTGAGAGAAATCCAGTTGGAATGCTGCTGGGTCATATTCCACACGATCAAACCGGTGCTTTCCCCTCTCCTCCGGGGCTCAGTTGTTGTCCACCTCATTCAGCTTGTCCCGTCACTACCCAAATTTGTTGTGGTTGGTGCGTCGCCTCGGGAGATAAGACGTAGGCAAATGCCGAAATCTAGTGTCATTGCTCCCGACCGGCACTCGCCGGGATGGAAGCAATGTCTTGTAAAGTAGGAATAGGTAGATGGCCAGCGGTGAAACTGCTTTGTCGTCCTGTCCGCCGTCTTTGAGATATTGGGTCACTAGAGCCCAAGTCCAGGAAACACGTCTGCGGGCCATCCACAGATCTCGACATCGGACCAGGTGCTGAACCGGTGGAGGCAGGTGATGGGTCGATCATCACACCTCTCGTGTCGACATCGTCACCCTCTTTTTCTCAACGACGGTAAGCCCCGTTCGTGTCACTCAAAGAGATCTGCCCTGTGGGCAAAGCGACAGGAATCCTCGGCCAATCTCGCCGAGTCCATAACAAGAGCCTAACAAACAAGGCCGCCCGCCGAGTCTCGATCGCTGGTCTAGACACCCAGATCCCAGACGAATAACACGGCCAACCAAAGTCGGCCCAGGCGCTGGATGGGTGGCACAAAGCGCAACGCCGCAGCACACTCGTGCTGGCTCATCTCAGAATTGGCCGCAACCTGTCGACCACTGGGCTGGACAACCTCCAAGCCAAAAGCGCGCGCGCCCCTGTGCCGTGCGATGCGATGGCGACTCGAACCGTCCACTGTCCAGTGGCTCCGCTCCGGGCGGCCCAGCGAAAATGGCGCCTGCAGCGGCCCCGCCAATGGCAGAGCCCTGGAGGATGGAGTTTGGGCGACGGCTGTGAGATCCTTGGGACGGGCCCGCCCCTCCCCATCATCGACGGACGGCGGTCTTCCACAGAACGGATTCGTGCTCGTTGGACGTTTCGTTCTCTTTCGAAAAAAGGCAGGAGTACATTGACCAGCAGACTCCCCTCCCGCGCCATTGGCAACACGTGAGTCCATGCCTCCGTCGGTCAAGAGGCGAAAGGCGCAGTGCGCAGGGCTGGTCGGGTTTGAATCCGGGGATTGTCTGTCTGTGGTGGCGCCTGATGCGGGCTATCCACTGGGGCTTCCCGAGTGGATGCCATCCTGGTCAGGCAGGTCGACATGGCCAAAACAGCGCCGTTTCGAGGGCCTCCAGAGAACCGGTCAAGGCGGGCGCCCTTTGCTGGCGTCGTGAATCCGTCGTCGGTCGATGAACCGTCCAGAATCGTCGGGAAACCGTGGTTTTCTTCGTCGTCGCCGTGTAAGGCCAAAGTGCTGCGTCGCCTGCCCTCTGCCGCCCATCGGCACTCGTTAACGCCCGCCCTCAGTGCCCTGCCTGGCCCCTAGACCCAGCAGCATACGGGCAGCGCTCATGTAAGTGGGCGACCGGCAGAAGGAAAACGAGGCACGACAGCAACGCACGTCGAAATGAAGACAATGAGATGAAGGACAGGCGATGGGAAAGGGAGGACAGGCGACTGGAAGATGAAAACGGGTGGGAAATGGGCAGCCAGAAGGAACGGGGGAAGGGGGGTAGTTATGTGAAATGCCTACCTACCTACCGACCGACCGACCTACCTTGACTACCAACCAGCCTACAGCACCTAACCTGACGGGACGGGACCCTTTTTCTTCAGGTAACAATGGAAACGAGACGAAAAATTCTCCGCCGTTATTACATCTGTTCCTGCCGCTGATCTGCTGGTCTGCTGGTGCTGTTCTGCCGGTGCGACCACTCGCTGCTGGCACTGCGTATTGTGTAGGTGAATCGCTGCGTCTTTTGACCACGTTTATCCTTCCATCCACCCATCCATCCGTACATGTCATCGAAAGCATCCGTCCACAGTGGCTCCGTTCTCACGCACAAGAAGCTTTTTGCAGAAAAGCTGGCTCCCGTTTGTTCATTCCCCTTGGGTCGGGAGCGACTCATTCATGGGCTGGCTGGGCTGGCTGGCTGGCTCATTCGTCCACACCCCGAGCGACCGGCCGACCGAGATTCACCTCCCACCGCCTGGCTGACTTGGCGCGCCCTGTTCCCTGCACGACGGTCTTTCTCTCGACGGCCGCTATTTATTACTCGTCCTCGTCCTTTGCTAGATGTGTGTGCTTGTGATGATGGTGATGATGATTATGGCTTGTGGCCCTGGCTCCCCCCCTCTCAGACCAAACTTGGAAGCGCCCACCACTCGACCCCCGTTTCTCGACGTGATTCCTTCGTCCGCAATCCCTCGATCCCGCCGTTTCCATCGTCCATCTTTCTAGGCCTGAATGTGTAGGCCTAGACACTGGAGTCTGGTTCCTTTGTCTGGGTGGTGGTGGTGGCCCAACCCCTCCTCTATCATCCTCGTCCTCGTCCTCTTCTTCTTCTTCCACCTCTTCCTACCTCACACCTCCCCCCTCCATCCCTCCCCCCTCTCGCTCTTCACCGCGTCTTTTAACGCCCAACCCGTTCCCCCTACTTACCGGTTCGGCTCGCTCACCCCACATGGAGAACCTGTTGGTGGCGAGTCGCAGACGGGTCGACTGCGAGGCTTTTCCCCAGTCACCTCGATGCTGGGGTGCCGCTCGCCAGTTAAGCCGATGATCCCTGAAACAGATACTGCGCGGGTGCAGATCTGTCTCGTCCGCAGGCGCTCTTGCACACACGCCTGTTGGCCAACCCGATATCGCGAGCCAGAATCGAAGTCACGAGAAGAAATGGACATGATCCCGATCGTAGCCAGCCGCGAAAGCCAGCCGTCATGGTCGTTCTGCAACCACGCACACGCACGAGCACACACAAGCACATACAGCACCTAGTTGGGGAAGGGTGCCCGTCCGATATCCAATCCCCACAATGCCGAACATCTAGGGTCTAGGCCGATTACCGCACGTCCAGCTCAATTTCTCAAACCATCTATCCTCCGAGGTGCTCGATCGCTTCGGACAGGTCCTTAGAGGCGGGCCAGGTATCTTATCATGCCTCCATGGTTGTCGCTACCGGCGCAGCCGAGTCCAGGTATCCCGTGTTGACTCTCGGCCATCACCGCATGTCAGACGACGTCGACGGCGACGAACCCAAAGCAATTCTGCTGACAATGGGGGTTTGGAGAAGACGCGGGACTCGCTCCAGGCTACCCCGGTCCGCCTAAGGTCCAGTTCCACGACAGCAGGCAGCGGGCAGCGGGCAGCGGGCAGCGGGCAGCCTGTATTCCTCACCCCCCGGCAGCCGTCTCCCAATCTCCAGATGGCAGCGGCCCTCAAATCCCCAAGGAAATTGCGCAGACACCAGGCCCAGTCATCTGCCAACTTGGCTCCCGTATCCCTCGCAGCCGAGAGATGCCGTGTGGTGTTCGGGCCAGCATCACCTGCGCGCTCCCACACCGGCAGTGTTATCGTTAGGGCAGCTTTTGTGCAATGGAAGGGAAAGGGTCGCGCGCTGTGGCGTGCATGTCACCAGCGTGCGGTGCGTGTAAGGTCGCCCGTGCATACATGACGCATGGCGGCACGGCGACATGGTGCCATCCCACGCCCGTCCATTTCAAAGAGGGTGGGCCCATCAACCCTTTTACTGTAGTTTTCCGAGGGGCAGCTCGCTCTGTGTCTGCGGTTAATGACGATTGTATGCGCACGATACCTGTTCAAACAACCCACTGCGTTTGCAAGATTGCCCCCGTCTCATCTCGCCGTGCCGTTGAGTCGGTTCTCAATGCTCAGTCTGTAACGCGGCTGATGGCGGCGCCCCACTGCGGCTCTCCCTGGCTCTCCAATCCCCAGTCGCCGGGTCCCCCAAAGCTAGCTGGGGCTTGCAACCACCACATGGCTCTCTAGGCTCTCTAGGCCTCATCCCAGCACAGCTCCACATCATCGAGGGTTTGCGATATGTTGTCAGGGTCACTTGCATTTCGACATCTCACGTTTTGAGTCTCATGCCATCACGGCCCACAGCAAGCTTCAGAGTCCGGGTTTGTTCTGATTGATTCGCATCAGGATGTCATCATGAAATTCGCTACTCCAGTCCATCGTTTTAAATCCTCTACTCCAGTCATCTCTCGTCTAACCTACGCATCAATCATTTTCTTCTTAGTATGCTCCAATACCGCACGAATACCCTCGTCCAGAGTTTCCAGCTTTAGGTACTCGTCAATCCATGCCACAGTCTTCTTCTGCAGCCCAGCCCGGTCCGTTGTGACCTCCAGGTATTTGTTCAGGCGCGCGAGAACCTCCCTCAGGTTCAGGGGGAAGTCAGCGGTGGCAGGGCTCACGCCAATGATGGGCTGGCGGATGTGGGCGTTGCAGGTAGAGGGGTCGTTGGGGAACTCCTGGTCCAGGGCATCCAGAACGTGCTGCGATATCCTCGGTTGGACCGAGACCTGGGTGAATGATGCGAACATGGCGAAAAAGGTCTCTGCAACTTGGGCGTTGAAGAATTTCTGCTTCTTTGATATGTCGAAGATTGCCATGGGAATAGCGCCGTCCATGGCAGGGTTGGACTCGAGCTTCTGGGCCGATTGCTTATCGATGACCTTGGCCTGCACGTTGGATGGCTCTGGAAGCATGGTGCCGTCCTCTTCGTCGTCACTGTCGATAATTCGAAGCTCGTCGGCATCCTCGACTCGATCTGGGCGAAGTACGTCGTCGCCGTTCTTGGTCGCCTTCCTCTTATCCACCTTCTCCAGCCATTCCATCTCGCATCGCGCATACTCGAACCAAAGTGTGCCGTCCGTCGTGCAGAACCGGCACCCTCGCATGAAGAATCCTCGAGCAGCGGCCATGTCTCCGTTGCGCGCCGACCGTCGACCGGCCATGACCCAGAGCTCGGGATCGGTAGGCATCATGCGAAGGGCGTTGGTCATGGTGCGGCGCCAGCGCTTCGCGGCCTTGACGCTGGCCGCGTACGACAGGTATTCTCTCCAGAGCTCTCCGCTTCCCGGGTGTCGGTTAACCCCGCGTTCGAATATGGCGAGGGTGCGGCCCTGTCCAGCGTGGGCGGAGTTGAGATGGCGGATCTTGAGGCGCTTGCAGCGTTTGTTTCGGAGTGCCTCGAGGGACTGCTCCCATTGCGCGTAGTTGGACCACTCGGTGGACTTGTTCCCCGGCGAGAGGACCTTGTGCTCGAAATCATTGCGCTTCTGGACAACGGTGCGGATCTCGTCCTGGAGAGAGTGTCAGTAGTTGTTGAAGCATCCGACTGCGGCGGGAGCTGGAGACAGGGAAGGAAAGCGTACCTTGGAGAAAATTTCCTTTTCCTCCCATTCTCGCAACTGCGGTACTGCGCGTTCCAGATAGAATCTGGCCTTCTCAGCGACACCTGCCATGTTGATGTTTTGCTGGCTATTTTTCTCTTGGATTGGTGTCGCAAAAAGTTGTTGTTGCCCCACAGATCCAAAGCGTTGTGGGTAGTCGCTGTTTGGTGTCTGGCAGACGGGATGAAGTTTTCTTTGGCTTTGAGCGATGCGCGAGGCTGGCAAACTTTTTTTGTTTTAAGCGGGGCCCCTCGTTCAGCCTTGTTACGTAGGATCGAGCACAGTTTTCGTGGAGGCAGCAAGTGGAGCACGAGAGGGCAACAAACTGACAGGTGCTCCTCCTCCATCCTCCAGCTCCGTAGCTGCCGAAAAAAGGTTGCGCAAGTGGCACAGCCCGGCCACGGCGCGCGCGCTAGGACCAGGTTCGAATCCCTGCTGTCTGTTGGGTCCCACACTTGGCACAATTACATCGCAAGAGCGTAACGTGAAAGCTCCGAGGTCCGTCTCTTGTCCGAGAATCTCACCACTCCCACTTGTCCCTCTTGCCCTCTCTCCTCCTCTGCCTCATTATTTGCTGCCGGATCACCCGGACGGGGTTGAAGATTGTTTGTTCTGTGGTTTTTTCTGTCGAAATGGCGCCCACTTACAAGGACAAAGACACTGGCGTCCTCCTCAGCTTCAACGGCCGCTGGGTTACGCACGCGCACACGACTCTGGGCTACAGTAAGTCGCCGTCAGCTTGGCCAGTCGCCTTTTGTCGCATTCCCCCGTTCGCAACGCCGTCGTTGTCGCTGAGATGCCCGCATCGCAATGGAAGCTGACGGGTCTGGTTTTAGCTGCTTTCCTGGGGGCTCTGGTCGTTGGCATCTCGCTGCACTACCGCAAGATCGTCCAGAACGAGTTCTACGGCTACCCGCAAGAATGGTTCCCCTCCGTCTCGGCCACGATTGGCGACCGATACCCTGAGCGGGCCTTGTTCCAGTTCTTCATTGCTATCACATCGGGTGCGAAGGCCTCCTCCGCGTCTGCCATGACCCGCCTCTAACCAAGCCAGGTCCTCGATTCTCTCTCAACGGGCTCTGGTATCTCACCACGCGGAGACCCGGCCGCAGGCTCCCCGCATTCGTCGGCGCCATGGGTGCCTTGCGAACCCTGACGTGCACCGGCTGGACCTTGGTTACCTCGACCGACGACCACGACTGGCATGACATCCTTATGATTTCATACCTGGTTGCGACGCTACCCTGGATGACCGGCTGCCTCGCCCTCAGCCCGCCCAACCCGCGCGCCATCAAGTATCGCAAATACTTCGCCTCGGCCTTTTTCGGCACCCTGGTCCCGTTGATCTACTTCTACATTCAGCACAAGGTCCATCGAGTCGCTGGAGGTGAGACATTCAACGCGCCCGCGTTTTTCCCAACCCCCACGCTAACGAGGTGCATCGAATCAGCTTACACGACGTACGCCTTCTTCGAGTGGTCTTTGGTTTTGTTCGATGTCGCATTCGACGCGGTAACAGCGCTCGACTTTAACGCCATCGAGATTACGGTTCGGGATGTCAAGGGAACGAGCAAGGGGTACGTCCGATGGCTTCCGAAATAGGGCACTCTTCTTTATGATACAATCGACGCAAAATATACCATGTCATGAAGGAACCCTGTTCTAAGTATTCACAGTGAAAATGGTTCGTCAATTCCAACTACCGTTCTCGAGAAAGAGTAAGTGTCCAATTGGAAACATGCTTGGTCTAATTATAGACTCATTAACTTGAGAATCAGGAAGGAAAAGGCAACCGGGGGCATTTACTCCGTTCGCTTCACGTGGGCCCAAGCTCTCGATGTCGCAGCCGATGTGTACCATGGGGTTGGTTTCACCCCTACTAGCTGATTCCCGTCGTTGCTAACCCTGTCTTAGTTCGTTTTCTGGTCCATCCTCACCAGTCTCGGTGTTGTGGTGTGGTGTAAGTCATAATGATTTCCGTTTATCCGTGTATCATTTTTAACGCGCATCAGTCTTCCCACTATGGTACATGGGTATTTCGGGCTACGAGGTCCTGATCATGACCACGATTACACCTTCACTTTTGGCCATTGGTTTCGTGCGGTCATTGGTCCTCAACAACCTTCGAATTGTGCACCTGTTGTCCCTTGTGGGCATCGCGGCATACCTCCTGGAAGAGCCCGTGATTCGCCTCTTCGCTGTAGGCTTCGGCGTGGCCATGGCGTGCCTGGGCTGGGCCGGCACCCTGTACACAGAATCCGCGCATGACGGGCGCCTCGAGACCAAGATTATGGGGTGGATGGTTGGCTTAATCCTGTCGTCGGCTGTCAAGTACGCCTGGTGGACCAACAACCCCATTTGGCCTGTTATGCATGCTGAAAATGGCGGGTGGAATGGAACCGGACTCATCCTTGGTATCCTCGCTGCTCTCCGCTTCACTCGAAAGGCGCCCCTGACCATCGGCATCTACGGCACTCCCAACAAGGGCGCGTCGATACTGCTGACGTCGATTGGCGTTGGCGGACTGTTCTTCGGCCTTCACTCTCTCCTCTCGGATACCAGCACCATGATCCTCTGGGTCTGGGAGGGCTATCCAATCCGCGGACCTTTCACCACCACACACGGTTGGCTTACTGTAGCGGCCATGTCCGTCGGGCTCTTCGGCGGAATCTGGAACCCGGCCGTTGCGAGCAGTTGGATAATGTTCCTCGTCGGCAGCATTGGTGCAGCGACCTTGACTTGCTACAGTCACTGGGCTGGGTACTCCGGTGCCCTGGCCATTGCTGCGTATCTAATGGCCTTTTCTGTGCCTCTGCTTGCCCACGCAGCGAAGATGAGCCCCGCCAAGACGTTTGGTTTCGGCTTCCTCATTTACAACTTTCTCGTCCTGTTCCACGTGTGGATCGTCGCCTATGCTTTTGTTCCCGGCGGTCACTTAGTTCGCGAACACACGGATTGGGTCATGATTTCCATGATGGCATCCATTGGCGCAGGTGTCTATAGCATCAACACTTCCAACCTCCACAGTCAGGAGCTGAGGCGGCCTCCCTCTACCGAGCTGAGGAAGTACTTTGGTGTCTCTACTCTCCTGATTAACGTCTTCTTCCTATGTACCGCGTTCAGGCGCTTCCCGACCAACGACTACAAATCCTACCACGCCGAAGACCGGATTCTGACCGCTGGCATCTGGACTATTCACTTTTCTCTCGACAACGACATGTGGTCTTCCGAGTACCGCATCCGTGATCTCATCAAGGAGCTCGAGGTTGACGTCGTTGGCCTCCTCGAGACTGACAACCAGCGCATCATTATGGGTAATCGCGATACAACCCAGTTTTTGGCTGAGGATCTCGGCATGTACGTTGACTACGGCCCGGGCCCCAACAAGCACACCTGGGGCGCTGCTCTACTATCCAAGTTCCCCATCGTCAAGTCCGAACACCATCTTCTTCCCAGCCCCGTCGGTGAGCTGGCTCCTACGATCCACGCCACTCTGGACGTCTACGGACAACTAGTAGACGTTTTCGTCTTCCACTCCGGACAGGAGGAGGACCCCGAGGACCGACGCTTGCAGTCACTCTACATGGCTGATCTCATGGGCTCAACGCCTCGTCCTGCGATTTTGCTGAGCTACTTAGTCACTGACCCTCTCGTGGGCAACTACAACACCTACGTGAGCGAAAAGTCGGGCATGCAAGATGTCGATCCATCTGACTGGGATCGATGGTGCGAGTACATTCTCTACAAGCGCCTGCAGCGCGTGGGCTACGCTCGCATCAGCCGGGGCTCCATCACTGACACCGAACTACAAGTTGCCAAGTTCAGAGTCCCAAAGTCTGCGGATGAAATTTCGAGGCTAGAGACCCTGTCTGAGAAGAAACGCAATTGGCGCGTCGAGGAGAAGGATCTCCCCGAAGGCTGGAGGTTCCCAGCCATATTTTACGGCGAAGGTGTTAGAGATCACCGATACCATGTTTTTGAGGAGCCAAGGTACTACGATAGCGATGCCTAGGACTCCGTTTTTTCTATTATATCATGATGGACTTTGTAAAGACTACGGGGTATTGACGCGTTGATGGGTTCATGGATCTTTACGCTAGTAATGTAGAGTCGCGATGGCTATGAGCGTTTTGTTGCTATATACAATACATTCATTCGTATTTGGGTATATGCCAAGCACCACATGTGGAAATTCTATTAAATCTAAATTCATGAATCGTGACTTGCCGTATTCTGGCTCAAATCTCTATAAACTTGGCTGGTCCCCAAGCATGGCCGGTCTCGATGCATACCGGCAAGGACACGAATAGAAGACAAAGCAGCAAAAACAAGATGGTTTTTGCTGCTCTCCCCACAGAAAACGACATCACCACCCCCGGAACCACAATCACCAAACCCGGCAGAGACGAAGTGTACACAGGGAGGATAATCAGGCTCGCGACAAGACCGATGAGGAAAGGAACCCACCATCGTTCTCGCTTCAGCCAAGAGAAAATGCCTCGGCGAAAGCTGTAGGTGCCTTTGGGAAAGCCGACGGGGGACATCACCGAGCCGCCCTCGAGCAGTCTTCGAATCTGTTGGTTGAGCTCGGATTCTGAAAGCACGCCGCTGTCGATTTCTACGTCCTCGAGCTGCTTCTCCATGATGTCGGCGAGCTGGAGGAGGCAATGCCACCCGTGCGCGGTGCCCGGATGTCCGTTCAAGCGCAGCGTGAGGCGGGCCTTCAGCCACATTATGTATATACCAATGGTCCATATGAGGAGGAGGGCCAGCATGATCATGACTTGGACGAATGAGAAGCCCCACTGGAATTTCTATGGTCGTGCCTGTCAGTGTCTCGATTGTGATAAGCGCTCCGGGAGAGAAAGAAGAAGAAGAAAACGCCCACAGACGTACCTTCAGGACTGGCTGGCAGGTACCAAGTTCTTGAAGCTGTTTGATGCCGTAAATCTCCCCGGATATTGAGAATGAAGCATTTTCCCTGTTCTGGAAAGGATAGTTGCCGGAGCTATCCTGCCAAGTGTATCCGTAGAGCCCGAAGGTCCACTGGGGGAGATAGAAGGCCGTTATGTTGAGCACCGGGGATTTTAGAGTGGTGCCGTTGAATTTTGATTCTTTCTTTGTGAGGCCATAGAATCCGTACTCCGACACATCTGCATGAACGGGATGCATAAGCTGGACGATCATTGGACCGAATGGGGCATTTTGCGCAAGCAGAGACTTACATTGAGAGACGTTGGTTTGCAAACCACAGGATAGTTCGGAATAGTCCCCGTTGTTGTAGGAATAGGAGGTTGCTGAGTCGTTGTAACACATCGTGTCAGGGAGATACATGTACTTAGAAATGCGCGCACCGGAGTCTGGGTATTAGGTTAGCCATGTGAGACGACTATCTCAGGCCTTGAAGGATTTAGTGTCACCTACTCTCGGCGAAGGGGACTGCGTAATCATTCTCCAGCCCGATTCTGGACCCGTCGTGAATCATATAAGCAATTGGCTTTGCCTCGGAAAACGAAAACATATTGTCGTCGTTCAAGGTCACGTAGGCCCTGTCGGCGGTGGTGTATCCCGTCATTGAGCTGGCAAAGGTGGGCGATGCCAGGACAAAGGCCATTGTCGCGACCATAAAGTACGTGGCAACCTTGGAACTCAGGCCGCCGCGGACGAAAATGAAGTCCCGGCAGATCAGGTAGATGGAGTTGAGGGAGTTTTCCCTCTGCAGGAACACGATGAAGAAGGTCGTGTAGGTGGCGGGCTTGGTCGCAATGGACACGGTGAGGAAGTCTGCGAAGACGCGCCATGTGACCCAGGCCAGAACAGTCTGTCCGCCACGGCCGATGACCTCCATTGGTGTTAATAAACAGATTTAAAATAAATAAAAACTCGGCGATGGTGGTACATGTGAAAGCCGGGCCACTCACTACATCCCAAGCTATGTCAATGACCTTGGCGGCTGCGAAGCTGACCTCGGGCGCGCGCAGCGTGATCTGGAAGAAGCCTTCGGGCGCCCACCAGTTGTACGTGTCGGAAAACGGGCTGAAGTTGCCGTCGGGATGGCACGCGTCGGGGTACGAGTCGGAGCCGCGCGTGAAGATGGACAGAGCCGCGATGGCGATGATGAGCCCGGAGAACCACAAGAGACCCAGGAAGCTGGCGCCCGTGCCGCGCCATCCGGTTGTTCTTATATCGTCCCAGATTTCCCGCCACGTTTGCCTCAGGTGGTGTGGCACAGACGAGAGTCCATTCTGCGCATCCGGCTTTTCCTTGTCGCGTAGCAGAGGGTTTGGAGAAGGTGTGGCTGGTGTGATGAGCGATGACATCTCCATGATGGATGGAGTTCCTGTGTGAGTGTATCGTGGCGCAAAAAGAAAAAAAAGAGCGTTGTGAGCTTGCAAGCGCATGCTCCAGCCTTATAAATCGCTGCTGCAAAGGAGGGCAACCCTGGGGTTAAGAAACTTGCCTATCTCCAGATCTACCCAAGCATACCTACAAGCGAGGCGGTGGATGCGCGCGACGTCACACTCGTTTGTCGCGATCCCAGCAGGCCAGGGCCATCCTTCGTTCCTTCATAGCCCCCTGTGGCTCGCTCTGCAGCGTCCATCCAAATCCTGACTGGATGAGATGGAGCTGGACAGTTAATCTTCTTCCTACTGTGGCCTTAGCAATTAGCAGCCGGGGTCGTTGTGGGGGGGCCAAAACGGCCCCCAATAGCTCTTGGACATGGTTTATCAAGGCAAGCTGCGCGATGCACACTGCAACATCCGCCCGAGTTGTCCGGCCGGGTGTATCGCCATTTTTGCCTGACGTCACGAGCTGAGCGGCAGTATTGGGTAGCTCGACGATCGCCTGAAGATCGTGCCAATATTGTACTGCTGTGACCGTTTCCTGGACTAGAGGGTAGAAAGGCTTGAGAACGGAGACGCGAGCTGCAGAGCCGCAGAGGAAAGCGCAAGAAAGCACCGAGAATAGAGTAGGACAGGGTACTCCGCCACAGCCCTAACAGCGATGGTGCTCAGGTGGAATCGCATTGTGGTTGTGATCAGGAGTTTGGTAAAACCACCGTTGAGGCCGGATTAATAATAAACCCGTCGTGGCTGTGTCTCCCTGTCAGCTTTTACTGAGACTAGCAGACACATGGCCAGCAAGCAGCATGTGCGTTTGCCGAATTGGTCAAAACGAGGTGTAGGGTAAGCACATCGACAAGGGCTGACGGATGTATGGAGGGGTGCTCCAAAACTGCATTTTTAATACGTACTTGATGTGCCGATAGCCATTAATCTGATTTGAATTGGATAATTTGACAGTCAGTGTCGTATGAATCGTATTTCTTTAAACGATGTGCACGCGGAGATTCTAGACTGTGTGACTCTATTCGGAGGCAGTGTCACATTGCGAGAACCCCTGCCCAAGCTTTCAGTGACTCAAACGTGGTGCACGGAATGAACGGCAGATTCACACTCGATAACAGCCTTCCAACTGCTGACCACCACAAAAACCCCTCGACGCAGCTGATTCGCAGAACGGACCCCAAGTCAAGTCTATTCACGCCTCTTCGCAGACGAGTGCGCCCTGAAAACAACCAACGCTTCTGCGGGGAATCCGGCTTTGGGCAGCCCCACCCCGAACCCGACCCGACCGGCGCAAGCCCCACGACAAAGCGGCAAGAACCGCACACCGTCGGGGCATGACGACAACGGCCAAGCCCGAGCTGACGGTCCACACTGTCAGGGTCACGATTCCGCGAGGCGGGGAAGGGTGCCGCACTGGCTCAGGGCTCGGCGAGGGGAGGCACAAGGCAAGAAGCGTGTCGCGGAGAATGCGGGCTGCTGCGGGGTGTGCAGGGGCATATCTAGATAGATGGCAGGGCAGAGGAAGATGATGAGGCTAACATTCCCGGCTTGGAGAAGAGGCTGCGACATGGCAAAGATGGTAAGATGGCTACTACCTTTGGTAGCTCCAGCGCGGAGAGGAAGTCAAAATGTGCAGATGACCATGGCATGAGCCACGGCTGAAGCAAGGCCCAGCCTATTTGATGCAAACAAAGAAGTTCGAGACCACACCGCCAGCCCGTCTCTTCCGTCACCGTGACAGTGTCAATTTGCCGGTGGTGTAGAGCTGGCCGTCACTGAACGAACACTTATTGCCCTCCACACAGCCGGGCTATAAAGCCCAAGTCCAACCTCACCAAGAGCTCACTGAAGTTATACGGCTCCTGCAGCAGCAACAAAACAACAGCTTCCAACCCTTCCAATCACCACCTCTCGATTTGTCCCCCTCATTCCCCGCCATCTACCCGACCCCGTTCTCCCATCTCTCCAAACCTCCATCGCGTCACAATTCCGCCATTTCCAATCCGAACCTAGCCGCCTCGGCACACCAAGCCGCCAACGCCGTCAATCGATAAGCTTTCTGCCGCAGCAAGCCGATTCGGGGAGCCGTCACGCCCGCTGCCCACCGGCGAGCCATCCCCAGAGTGTGCGGCCACCACCCGTGTATCTTGCGTAGTAATAGAAAACAGGGAGGGCAGGTGCTTATGTTTTGGTGGCCCGGGAAGAAACTGGCTTTATTAGGCTTTGTCTTCCGTCTCTGAGACTTTCTTGATTTTTAACTTGAAATATATTCTCTGCTCGCTCTTTGCTCCCCTTCATTTTCTGTCGTGTCGCACTGTCTGGCACTGCGACTTACACCAAGACATGGCCGTCGACCTCGGACACTTGTGGGCTTGGCTGGGGCTGTTGGCGGGAGGAGGGCTGCTCTATGTAAGTCTGATCCGCCTCTCCCGGATCTCGGTCTTTGTACCCGGAAGAAGACGAGATTGAAGGACAGAAACAGAGGAACTGACTGGGACTCTTAGACGGTGGGCCTTGTCGTGTACCGAGTCTTCTGCCATCCTCTAGCCAAATATCCCGGCCCTCTCATCGCCAAAATCACCGACGCCTACCAACTCTACCATGCCTACAAGGGCGACCGACACCTCGAGTTCTGGAGGCTGCACCAGAAATACGGTTCGTTTACAACCCTCTCAAACCATATCTCAACCATCACTAACAAACCACTCCCTTCAGGCAAGGTTGTCCGCTTCGGCCCCAACTCGCTCGTCTTCAACTCCAACAAGGCCCTGAAGGACATCTACGGCTTCCGCTCCAACGTCCGCAAGGCCGAGTTCTACAATGCTTTTGTGCACCCCGCGGCCAACACCCACAACACCCGGGACAAGGAGCTGCATGCGCGGAAGCGCCGCGTGCTGTCCCACGCCTTTTCCGATGGGGCCACGAAGGAGATGCAGCGCTATATCCTGGGCAATGTTCGCACCTTCTGTGAGCAAATCGGTATCGAAGACGGCAGCGCTGAGGCTAAGGGCTGGTCGCAGCCGCGCAACATGAGCGACTTGTGCAATTACCTGGCCATGGATATCCTCGGCGATCTCAGCTTTGGAAAGGCGTTCCACATGCTGGAGAGCCCCGAGAACCGGTTCGCTCTTGGCCTTGTCGAGGCTGCTACAACCCGCCACCTCATCGTAAGTGAAGCTGTAAACGCGGCAAAGGACACGGACTGACTGGCAACAGTGCGGAACAATGCCCATAGTTGACAGGCTCAAGCTTGACAAGGTGCTCTTCCCTGGGCTTGCTGCCGGCCGCGCCAGATACATGGCGTACAGCAAGGGGCAGCTGACGGAGCGTACCAAGCTGGGCGAGGAAACGGACCGTCGGGACTTCTTCTACTACCTCCTCAAGGCCCGCGACCCTGAGACCGGCCAAGGATTCAGCACCCCTGAGCTCTGGGGAGAGTCAAACCTGCTGTGAGTAGCTCCTGGAATGGCCTGGAAGCTCGATGCTAACGGGATGCGCAATAGCATCATTGCCGGATCAGACACCACGTCCACTGCCATGGCAGCCACGCTCTTCTACCTCACTCGCAGCGCTCGTGCTCTGAAGCAGGCGACGGAAGAGATCCGGTCCAAGTTCAACGAAGTCGAAGAAATCAGCCACGGACCGGTCTTGGGATCCTGCACCTACCTCCGCGCCTGCATCGACGAAGCCATGCGCCTCTCGCCCTCGGTCGGCGGCATCCTCCCCCGCGAAGTCCTCCCCGGCGGCGTCACCATCGACGGCGAAGCCATCCCTGCTGGAACCGTTGTCGGCGCATCGCACTACACCCTCCACCACAACGAAGCCTACTATCCCTCGCCGTACGACTATGTCCCCGAGCGCTGGCTCGTCGGCGCCATGAACCCCCTGACCGGCCGCCCGACGACCGAGGACGAGGTCGCGCTGGCTCAGAGCGCCTTCTGCCCCTTCAGCATCGGCCCGCGAGGCTGCATCGGCAAGGGCCTGGCGTACGTCGAGATGACCAACACGTTGGCGCGGACCATGTATCTCTACGACATGCGCCGGGCGCTTGGCATCGAAGATCCCGGCGAGGGCAAGCCGGGCAACGAATGGGGCCGACACCGAACGACCGAGTTCCAGCTGTACGATACCTTTACGAGCGCCAAGTACGGCGTCATGATTGAGTTTCGCAAGGCGGATAGGATGTGAGGAAGGCAAAGTCGGGCGAGATTGAGGGTGGATGAGAACCGAGGTGCTGAGGCAAAAGGGACTTGACTGACGTATTTGCCATGTATTTGAGCGATCTCATGCCCCTTGTAACGAGACATGCCCTTGGGGTATGTGAATGATGAAACATGTACCGGCGAAATTGGAACAACAATTGTTGGATTAATCCATGAAGAAGAAATGAACAAAGGAATAGAAACGAAGGGACCGTTTCGCGGTGATGACGTTGAACGGGTAGATTTCAGTGGACTCACCACAGCGTCAGCCGACGATTAGCTTCGCCCCGCCAAGCACCCAGCCATTTCGGCCCCCTACTAAAAACCTAGCCCATCGACCCAACGAGGCTGGTAAGGCTGACGGTTCTGCGCGTCTGTTGCTCTGCTCGTTGCAACTTCGTCACCCATCAACCAACGACTCGCCCGACGCGCAATTCTTTCCCCACGAACCTCGCCCTCTTCGAAATGAGGTAGCCCCGAACTCGACTCCCCCAGAACCCCCTTCGCCAGACCCGGGCCGACGGCCGCTCCCCCGTCGCCCGAGATGACGCTCTGTAAATTCTTCCAGCAGGGCAACTGCAGGTTTGGCTGTAGGTGAAATCCCACGCGCGACACGAAACCTCGCTGCCAGCTCGTCTGGAGCGGGCGACGCTGCACCGATCGAGGGAGGCGCTGACTCAAAACCAGCCAGCTGTCGGTTCGAACACTCCAACGCAGGGAACGGCTACAACAACAACAACAATGCCAACCGAAACCAGCCGGCGAATCGCTTTGGAGCCCTCGGCGGAGGCGCCCCTGCAGCCCAATCCGCAGCCGGTACGAGTCCCGCAGGACCATTTCCTCGCGCCCGTCGAGACACTCCGTTGACGCCCTAGCAGAAAAGTACGGCATCACCATGGAAGCCATCGAACGAGACCTGACGGCCGAGGTGCCGGGCTGGATCCTCTCCGCCTACGCCCCGGGACGAGACGCCCCCGAGCAGCTCTTCGGAGGATACCCCCGCGAGCAGAGCTTCGAGGAGCTGCGCCTTCACTTCATGATCGGCAAGGCGGCGGGCAACGAGCAGCAGGCAGCAAGTGCCCCCCTCCCCAGGGATTGAGTATCGTGTGAGATTTACAGACTGCTAACTGTTCCGCAGCTGAACGAAGCGCAAGAGCTCTACGCCAACGCCCAGCAGCAGATGCAAAGCGCCCTCCGCAACCCCCGCGAAGCCGTCGAGTTCCTCACCAGCGCCGAGAACAAACACCCCAACCGACTGGATATCTGCCGAGAAAGAACACAGGGAGCGCCTTTTGGAGAGTTCCTCGTCGGGAAGAGGCCCAAGTCGCTTGTGCCCGAGCCGTCGACCCAGGCCCCGAATCCCTTCGCGACCGGCAACACCGCCTCTCCTTTCGGCGGAGGAGCTTCCGCGCCGCAGACCAGCGCCTTTGGGAAGCCCTCGGCCCTGGGTCAGCCTTCCAATCCGTTCGGCACGAGTTCCTTTGCCCAGCAGGCGCCGCAACCGACCTCTGCCTTCGGCCAAGCCGCGGCGCAAGGAGCCTCTCCCTTTGGGCAGCCGTCGCAAGCTCCCTCGGCGTTTGGGCAGCCGTCGGCGCTGGGTGTGAAACCTAGCCCGTTTGGAGCGCCTTCACTCGCAGCGCCTTCGCAATCGATCGGCCAAGGTAGTGCTTTTGGCCAGCCGAGCCAACTCGGGCAGAATGCAAGTCCGTTTGCTGCAGCCGCCTCCACCACCAATAACAGTCTAAGCCCCTTCGCTGCAGCAGCGAACAGCAACGTCCCTGCGTCCAACCCATTCGGAGCCCCCTCCGGACAGAACAATATCGGAGGGGCAAGTCCGTTTTCTTCAGACGCCAGCTCCCAAATCAACAATAAACCGAACCCGTTTGGTCAACCGTCGCAGCCGGCTGCATCTCCTTTCGGGCAGCAAGCGCCCCCTGCAGCGTCGAATCCGTTTGCCTCCACTACCCAGGGGCCATCTGCCGCGATCAACCCTTTCGCGCAGGCGCAGCAACAATCGAATGGATTTGCTTCTCAACAAAACCAGCAGCAGCAGCCGCAACAACAGGCTAGCAACCCCTTCGGCCAGCCGTCCAACCCAGCGCCGGCCGCCCAACAACCCCAGCAGCCCTCAGGAACAGCCAGCAACCCTTACCCGCCTGGCAGTAGCAAGCAGCATCCGCCTGTGGAAAGTTACAGCTCCAAGGGAATGGACGGTCGCCTATCTATGTTCAAGGGCAAACCCGTCACGTACAAAGATGGCCTTCCCGGGATTCGGGAGTTCAGCGGCACCTGGCGTCGGATCTGGTATCCCGACGGACCGCCGGGATACGCCAAGGACACGGAGCTGCCTGCGGACCAGTACGATGACAAGTCCAAGGCTCAGTGGATAGCATTCGCCCAGACCGGGACCTTCCAGGACGGTCTTATGCCAGAGTTACCGCCACCTAGACAGTGTACCTTGTGGGATTTCTGAGCGGGACATGTCCAAGACGAAACGGAAAAGAGGTGGAGAAGAAAGTAGCGACTGGCGTTTAATGTTGAAGCTGTTTCATGGGTTGTATGTATTGGATGGCGTTGAGCGCGGTATCATCATTGGAATGTAAGGAACAAGACGCGGGTTTGCAGTGCTGAAGCACTTGGACTAGGGGAACTCGACTGCTACAGAATAAACCATTCAGCCGCTGATGGAGTGCGCCCAACTATGGCAAGATTCATGGGTCATTTTTTCGTGATTAGTGACTGGTTAACCCGTCATTACTGCATCATGGTCATATGTCTCGACGTCACTTGGCAAGTGGCACACATATTCCGGTTGGAGACTTTTCTCATTTTTAGAGTCATCAACCCAAGCCGGGTTCTCGTTCACAGCCTGACCATCATGGGTATCATTCCCGGCCCTGCCATCCACGAAGACCAATCCCTTAAGCGGCAATGGTGACCTCAACCTCGACACCAGCGTCGATGTTGACAATGATCTGCTTGACGACCTCGGTGGGGGCGTTGAGGCTATTCGACGACTGTTAGTCTAGGCTGGCAGAGGGAGACACTCGGGTCGGGGCGCGACGTACTCGATCAGGCGCTTGTGGATGCGCAGCTCAAAGGCATCCCAGGTCTTGGAACCCTCACCACAGGGGGTCTTGCGGGTGGTGATCTTGAGGGTCTTGGTGGGCAGGCGGACGGGGCCCTTGGCGCGGAGGTCCTTGTTCTTGGCGCGCTCGATGATCTCAGTGCAGACCTTCTCGAGGACCTGGACCTTCTTGGAGGAGAGGGTGATGCGGATCTTGTGGCTCTTCTACACGGGGGATTAGTATCTCCGTTGTGGCTTTTTTCTCCGTCTCGAAAATTGCTGGACAAAGAGGGAAACGTACGGGGCCATCGCCAAGGTCCTTCTCGGGCTTGTTGTAAGACATGGTGGGCAACCTTCAAGACTCGAACGTGTGGAACTGACGTTTCGGCAAAGTGATGAAGGCGGGTTTGGGGAAGGAAGGGGAGTAAGAGAAGAGGTTGCAATTGTCGCGAACTTTTTTTTGGTGGGGAGAACGAGTCGAGTGTAGGGCTTTGTGTGTGCGTGGCGCTAGTCTGAAAGGGGGGCTAGCTTCGGGAGAGTACAGGATGTTTTGATTGGTGGGGGCGATTGCTAGGTACAGCAAACGGGAGCATTTTACGCAGTACTCTGGATAGCTTGTAGCTCGACGGTGTGATCTTACAGAGACAAGAAATTGATTCAAAAATGTGATCAATTACTTCTCAAGTGGTCTTTTTATGTAATACTCAAACTTTTTCTTAGATCTAGTCCTGTGTGTATGGATCTAAAAGAAAGACATGCTCTCTCAACAGCAATGTACCCTTTGCCTGCCTTGACGCTTAGAGGTACCTGAGGCCTGCACCTACCACCAATGTACCCCTCCCTCCCTGTCACTCCTGCCAACGCCCTGAGGCTAACCACCACCTGCCTGGGACTGGAGCATCCACTTCTGATGATTCATCCGGCGATGGCCAAATGCGTTTACTTGGATTTGATAGAAGCCATGATTTACGACTGATGACTTGACTACAAGACGAGTGAGTGAATGCCTCCTGCACCTTTTCTCTTACATCCCAACCCTCTCCCCCCCTCTCTCTCCCCTCCCCTCTAAAAAACGAAAACCACCCCAACTCGTTTTGAGGGCAGACAATCAACCATCGTCAGCCAAGCCCCATCGCCATGTCCAGCTTACTACCCCCCCTCGCTCCCTTCCCCAAGGCCGCATGGCGACAACACCTCTCCTCAACCGAGTGGGACTCCCTGCTCGCCTCCTGGACCGCGCTCTGCCACGCGCTGCTCGCCCTGCCCGACAAGGCCTTCAAGGCCGCCGTTGCCAAGGACGAGTCCGTCGCCGTCTTCCTGGCCTCCTTCGCCGAGGAGACGGCCGAGGCTGGCACCGCCGCGCTGGGCTCGCACTCGGCCCTGCTCATGATCGCCGTCTTCCAGCTTGCGAGCCGCATCCTCGTCGCCGGGCAGACGCCCCAGCTCGTCGGCTTCCCCTTCCTCGCCGACCTGGCCAAGATCTTTCCCAGGAGAGTCACCGCGCCGCTCGTCTCCCAGCTGTTCCGCCAACAATCGGCACTTGTTGAATCCTCGCTGTCGTCTCTCAAGAAGCTGCTTATCCCCCACCTCGACTCTGGAATCAAGGGCGACCTGAGACTCGTCGAGGCCCAGCTCACCCGCCTTAACCATCTGCTTCACATTTCCCCCGATGCCTGCACCCTCTGTCTCGCTGGCTCCGACTTCTTCGATGGCCTCGTCACCTGCTTCCGCGTCATGAATCCACCTTTGCGGAAAGTCATCGTCACAACCACCTATCTATGTCTAGTGGGCTTGATAGACGCCGAACCTCCAAAATGGTCCATGCTGAGTGATCAGCTGTTTTCCTTGAAATCGGCCGCTGACGCCCACAAGGCCGGACCCCTCAATGTCAACGATTCTCTCGTTCCAGAGCTCCTCACAAGTACACCCCTCCTTAAACTGTTATTGAGAAGGGCAGAGGACTCAGGTGCTGCCACCGAGAGTCTAAAAAACCGCATCACGGCACTAGAAGTTTTCAAGAAGGGAGCCATGGTGCGGCCAAAGAGGCTCGTGAGGAGGAAGGTGGACAAGGGCAAAGGAAAAGGGAAGGAAATCCAAGAAGAAGCGGAAGTGGAAATTCATGTCCACCGAATGAGCCAAATTACCCAAGTTCAGGATCTCTTTCCCGATCTTGGCGCTGGATTCGTGGCAAAATGCCTCGAAGAGTACGGAGACGACGTTGAACAAGTGGTTGCAAACCTGCTGGGCGAGACTCTACCGCCCCATCTTGCCAGCGCAGACCGCACAGAACAATTGTACGCATTCAACTGTCTAATCCATTCCCCATCCATAAAATCGTTAACTCCTTTTAGATCATTACGTCCTGGACCAAAACGGCACACGAGTTTGGTCCCTCATCCAACACCACCACAAGTTCCGACACGGCATAACGTATTTAATGATGATGAGCTCGACCGTCTAGCAGTCGATGCTTCTAAACTAAGCTTTGGCAAGAATCCCTCTAAAACCGCGGACGACATCCTCAAGGACAAGTCAAACGCTCCCAACAAGGCCGCAATTATGTCGGCCCTCGCCGCATTTGACTCCGATGACGATGAGCGGGACGATACCTACGACGCCGCCGATGTGGGTGGAACAGTTGATGCCACAAACAACGAGGCGGATGGTGTAAATGATGGCAACGAAGAAGCCTTGTTCCGAGCGTACCAGATGGATGTAAAGGTGTTTGATCGCGACGCCGCCACCAGAAGGGGCGGCCCGCGAGCAAAGTTGCGGGAAGAGACTGGCATGGCCGATGAGGCCATTGAAGGTTGGGCACTGATGTTGACAAGAAATCCACAACGAAAACGAAGACTGGAGGCCAAATACGCCTTCAGCGGACAGCAAGCGCAGTTACAATCGACCTCATGGAAATCTACCCCAGCTGGCTCAGGAGACAACGACAGCGAAACTCCTGGAAGTTCATCTAGGGGCGGAAGAGGAGGCGGCCCTGGGCGGGGAAGGGGTCGTGGACGTGGCAGGGGAGGCAATGTCGCCGGACCGACCGGCGAGAAAGAGACTGAGGCGGCTAGGCGGAACAAGGAGTCTAACAAGGGCTCCCGAGCGAACCACAACCGTCGCGATGCTCGTGCCAAGAAAATGGCGCGTGGAGGCTTCGCTGGTTGACATCACTCATAAACCCTTTGCCTCTTCTGCCTCTCTGTGCTCGAATTGACGGCGAAAAGGGTTCCCCTCTTCCGAAAAGTATCCGAGGCAGCAACGTCTGTGCCATATAAATCACCAGCGTCTATCTCGAGGGCGTACGGGCTCTTAATGTCTGCTATGGCTGGTGTTCCGGGACAGAAAGGACCGTGCAGGTTGAAGGACGAGCCCGCCTCTTCAACACCCGCAAAGCGATGGGAGTCTCCTGGCGTAGCTAGTTCCGAGACAGCCTCAATAGAGGTGAGGTCCTGATCGGCATCGCCTTTGCCCATGATCATGCTCTGCAGTGATATTCGTGATGTTCTTCGGCTGTCCAGATAAGTTCGCAAGTCGTAGCACTGCCGACACGAAGGATACGGCGGGAAGCAGTCAGCTTCGTCTCGGTGCTGTGGAAGCTGAGGACGTGTCTGCTGTCCACACTTCTCCTGAATGTCATCAAAGATGTCCGAAATTGGGGTAAAGAAGGTGTGCCGAGGTCCAGGTCCCCAGTAACGGTTTCGACCCCAGAGTTGCCCGACGAGCGAGTTGTTGTTGGAGTCGATGACAGCCGCGCCGCTGTCACCCTCGATACCAATTCCTCCACGGATCCATTCCTCTTCGTTGTCGCATGGATATGGCTCCTCTATGAACCACTCCCTCGTGGCCTTGCGAGTTCCGTTTTCTTCACCACTGACATAGGCTGGAATTTCGCAAATTTGGCCGCGCTGGTGACCTGATGTACGACCACTAGAGGTAACATAAGCGCCAGGAATGATGGCGGTTGTGGATGTGATGGGATTGTCCTTTTGAAGAGTCTGGGTCTCTGAGGGAAAGCGACGAAGTAAGTTGGCGTGCGATGTGCGAGCAGCGATCAGGGACCAGTCAGTGACGACCAAGGGTTGCTCCTTGTCGCACTCCTCCCAATAGGGATCGTGTGTTATCCGAGTCGTCTGAAGGTTGAGGCCGGACGTAACTGCGAGGTTGCCAAGCTTGAAGCTATGTTCTTGTGCCATGGCATCGTGACCATCCGCAAGGCAACGCTCCCGGTCCTGGAGAGAGGGATGTTCAACTTCGACCGTTTGCAGCTGTTGATATGCTTCGAGAAAAGGGTGGAAGTTTCCGAGCCAATAATTTCCACCCCCAACAATAAGACTAGGACCCAAGGTGGCGGTGCTATTCTCAAAGGTGCCGTTGCCCCGAATGCCGATGCTGTCGCCCATGCAGGGGCTTTGAAAGAAGTAGGGATTTCGGGGGACGCATATATCGTCCATGTGTTCCTTGCTTAGGCCTCTAGCCCACGCTGCAATGCGATCAATCTCTCCCAGAGTGAAAACGAACGACACGATGCGGCGAAACTTCTCTGGGAGAAGGTCCTGGACGTGGCGCACAATGATCATCTTTCGAGGGCGCGAGATCTTCTGCCTGGTCATGATGCAGATGCGCTTCATCTGCGGCGTCTTGCCCCTCATGACACTGACCACATGATGGGGACCCGCCCACTTGGGCAAGAACTCGGAGAGAAATGGCAGAATTGCGTGTTCATAGACCAGCGGAAAACTTGCCGTTTCAATTAGTCTCGAGGCCTTACCTCGGACCAGGTCGGTCGGACTGTCCGCAGCCCTTGGCGTACCTTTAACGGTCAGTTTCAGACGCATATGGCAGAGTATCTGAAGACTGAGACTCCTCGATACTGCCGCCGTTTCTTGCGTCCCTCGGGTGGAGGAGACGCGAAGGTGAACCTACTGGCGTTCTTCTTGGATCTCTTCTCTAGCACACTTCGGAGCTGGTCTTCACACTTTCTCTTGGCTATCTTGATGGAGCAGAACTCTGGGGCGGAGGTGCTACTTAAATTTCCGGTAGTCTTTTCATGCTCGGGGGGTTCAGGAACGTTGTCCGGTGTTGCGTCGGTGCGTTGCATTGAGGCGGGGTTGGTACTGACGGTTGGTGTAAGTTGCCACTCCTTCATGCCACCCTCGGTCTTGTGGACGATTGTAATGTGCGACTTCAAGGCACGTATACTTTGTAATGAAGTTTCTGTACAGCCTGGGAAGGGACAGACGAGGAGGTGCTCTGCTTGAACATGCCAGATCAGTCCTTCACGGGAAGCAAAGCTAGGTTGATCACAGCCAGCCCAATTACACGAGAAGGTGTGGACAGACTCGACGTGTGATTTCAAGTCGTCCTCGGTGGTGAATGTCTGTTGGCACTGAGGACCGAGACAAAGCAAGGGCTCGGGGGAGTCGTCGGTGGCGTCAGTCAGTCTGTGGCGAGCCAAGGGGCTGGGGCCTCGGGACCAGGTGCTCCGGGCCGTCAGCGTGTCGCTTCTGTCGGTCTGGACGGGAGAAAGAAGCGATCCGGCGGAAGAGGAGGTCTGGGTCTCGCAGCTAATGATGCTCAGAGCTCTGGTGGGAGCTAGACGATAGCCGTAGTTTGCAGGCGAGTCAGGCTCCAAGTCGTTGAGGGACAGCTCGGGGGTGGGACTGGGCAGAGCGGAGGCGTTGCAATAAGGCGGCTCAAAGGTAAAGTCGCAGGCGGAGGGTTGAAACAACGCATGGCTCGTGCTGTCCTGCTTGGACGATGCGTCCATCCACCACAAGGGCACCGGGATCGGTACAGACACGGGTGTTGACGTGGGCGGCGACGGGAGAGGGAACGGGAGCGGCAACGGCAAAGTGCTCCGGGTAGTGGGGCCGTTGCCGTGATTAGGCGCCGAGGCCATGAATCGTCGGCGCGGCATTGTTGAATGAGAAGCGAGGAATGTTGGGTTGGAGGCGTCCAGTGGCGAGGCAGTGAAAAGTAAAAGTCGACGGATGCTAAGTCGAAGAAACAAAGAGATGAGCCCCAACCTGACCTATGAAACAGAAACGGGCTTGGGAAATGGCAGGTACGGGTGAGTAGCGGGCACGTTTTGTACCGCAGCAGGCAGCACCGCTGCCCAGTGCATCTCTAGCGCGGTTGCCTCACACCAGGCGGCCTCTGAGAATGCGAACCACCGCAACCCCTCCGAGCGAAGCAAAATTGGCCCCCAAGATTGAGTGGTACCAAGTTCGTCAATCTGAGATTTTTAGGCTTAGACCTGACTATTAACTAATAATGCCTTACAGTGTCCCTGGCGTGGGCGGGAGGACCTGACACAGTGAACAGCGGACGTTGTTGCCTGGGTTTGGATGTCCGCTCACTCCAACGACTTACAGCCCTAGCAAGCAAGGGAAAGAAAACACTGTACACTCAAACGTTTAGAATAAATGATTAGATATCTTTATAAATACTAATAACATATGAATTATTATAATACCTAATATATTTTAGTCTAAATACTCTTAGTATTAAAAGAGCCCTAAGTATAAAGAAAAAAGCTGATAAAAGAGTATAGCTAGGTAGTATACCTATGTTATTTTATCGCCCACCTTACCCAGTGTGCGGTGTTTTGTTTCAGCGGCTTGTGTAGCTTGTTCCTCCAGGTCATCTGTACTTACTCACGATCAACTAGGCTACTTGCATGGCTGACTCGACGAATCGAAATGCCGTTAATCACGAGGCAATTGCTGACTGCTTCTCATCCATGCCCCACCCAATTGGGACAGCTGAAGCCTCAAGTTGGGCTTACTTAACTCGAGCTTCCCCGGTATGAACAATGTTTGCTCTCTTCGCTTAATACGTATCTGGCGCGACTACATCCCCACGAATCACTCACGGGGAGACTCTTTAATCCCTCACTCTTTCTAAAAACCAAGCATCGCAGCTATCCATGCCCCCTCTCTTATACAAGCGGCTTCCCGAGGACCGCATTCGCTTGCTCAAATTGCGTCCTGGACACTGGGACGATGATCTCGAGGCCGAGCTCTTCGAAGCGGACCAGTCCTTTCGCTACATTGCACTATCCTATACTTGGGGTAGTTCACTAGCTCTCAAGGAGGTCCTCGTCGACGGAACCGTCAAGGGAATCACCACCAACCTCGACCTGGCTCTGCGCACCATCCGGTCTCCAGACGTCCCGCTCACCCTCTGGGTTGACTCTCTGTGTATCAACCAGGATGATGTCGATGATAAGAGCCAACAGGTCAACCTTATGCATCACATCTTTAGCTGGGCGATCGAGGTTCGCGCCTACGTCGGCGACTCTCTAGACCGGAGTCAGGCCAGTTATCATTCTCGGCTCAAGAAGCTGGCAGCTGCAAGTGCCTTCCAATTTCCAGAGGACCACGATGCTGCTTGGAGTCACATCCATGACGTATTCTCAAAGCTCGAGCTCCAAGGCCAGGCACACCTTACACCACACGAGAGATGTCTGTGTATGTTCGGTCTTCTACGAGCACTCTCGTCCCAACACCTGCATTCAAAGCTACATGACATGCCACTTTTCTCTGACAATGAGCCGGAGAGAATGGAACCAAAACTACGATTCCTGTTCGAACGGATACGCGCCTTTGTCGTCGCTCCTTGGTGGGATCGGATGTGGGTCACGCAAGAGGTTGGAGTCGCTCACGATCTTCAGCTCACATATGGGAAGATTACGATACCCTTCCAAGTGCTGTCCAATATCGTCGACGAACTCGAAGCACGACCTTTCAAGTTGCCACCGCATGGAAGTGAGCATACAAAGGTGCTGGATCTTCTGGTCACTAAAGTAAAAAAAGTATCGGAGTTGCGACGCCTTCAGCAGTACGAATCTGTCACACAAACACGAGACTCGGATTACTTCCAGCGGTCTCTTGGTAGCCCTTTACTCTGGCTACTGAGAACATTCCGCCATCGACACTCCTCGGAGCCTAGGGATAAGGTCTACGCCCTCTCACAGCTTCTCGGAAACCTCGGTACTTCATCACAGAATACTATCACGCCAAATTATGCTACACCAGTCGCCGATCTATTCTGTAGCGTTGTCACTCGGATCATCCACGAAACTGGTGTTTTTTGGATCACATCTGCGGACCTAGCCGCCAAATCGAGAGACAACCTTCCTTCATGGGTGCCGAATTGGGCGGATGGCTTCACCCCACCCGATCCCAACAATATCGCCTGGAAGATTCGACTATGCCACAACGCCTCTAAGTTGAGTTTTACAGTTTGGAATCCAGACTCAGATACTCAAAGCATGAGTCCTTCCGAGTATTATCACAAACTGGCTGAAGACACTGCCTCTGCTTGGAAGAGGCTAGAAGGGGCCTCGTACAAGCACGCGGAAGAATTTCCGCATAGCCTTGATCCCGTTCACAAGTCATATGCCTACAGCAAGTTCATACACCTTGACTACGAGAATACAGAGTCTCGCCGGATATATTACGAATATCATGACCCTCCAACACGACAGTTCACAAATGTTGAGAATTTCCTTAAAGTACCCGCGCAGTACTGTACTAAGATCCGCCACGTTTCTGAGCCTATCGCCCCAGACCTGTCAAATTTTTATAAAATCGTGCATCATCTGCAAGACAGTGACTCGGAACCAGGCTATTGGGGCCACGGAATGCTTGAAGAACAACTAGACGCCGTAGGACGAGTTATTTGTTTTGGCGTGATCATGAACCAGAACAGGGAGGTTCGCGCGCAAGGAGCTTGGGATCACTCCAACCTGGCCATCCTTATTCATCTTCTTACCTACCGTTTATCCGAGGACTACAGTCTCCGCTACCGCGAAAAGTTCGCACTGGAGATCATGAGCCATTGCGCCCATTGCTCCGTGTCAATCGGCCTCCCTTGCCAGGACTGCAGAGACAAGGTGATGGCGATACCTACACCATCCAGGACTGAAGCATGGAACGACGAAAGAATACAGGAACTCTACCGCACAGCATTGCAAACAAGTCCCGGTAGCTGCATTCTTCTGACTTACGAAGGAAGACTGGCACTCGGCCCACCGCAGACACGGCCCGATGATAGGATCTACATCTTGAGTGGAGGTCTCTGTCCGTACATACTGAGACGGGATGAATCCCCCAAATACTTGGACAATCGGTCGTTCAATCTGATAGGGGATTGCTACCTCGACGGCGCCCCAGACTGGAACACTGACCGGCTGGAGACTATTGCTTTGGTTTGAGATTGCCAGGGGGTAGTGCACTGTGAAGAAGCTTCTGGCTATGTAAAACTTGGTAGATTACATATATCAGGGGTTGATGGTTAGTGTCTAGGGATTAGTAGTCATGGGTTAGTAGTTGAGGATTAGTGGTTAATAGTTAGTAGTTAGTAATTAATAGTTAAAAGGAATAGCTAATAGAAATCTTCTCAACCTTATACCTTTAGGCTTTTCCTATAACCTATCTACGTTCCTCTTCTAACCTTTGTATCTCCGATTTATAACAAGTTTACCCTAAACAATACATGCAAGAGACCTGCTCGCTTCTCGTCAAGTCTGCCTCCTTTCCTCGCTTCATCTCAACACACTACGACACAACACCAGCCACAACAACTTATGTACGGTTGTCCGCTCTCTCAAAGCATGTTGCTGCTGCAATAAGGCCAATAACACAGCCTCTTCCACAATCCAAGAATCTCATACATTGGTAACTGGCTTCAGAGGCCTGGCCCTGGCTACTTCCTCTCCATCCCACACCAACATCGACAATGCCTATTCAAAGCACTTTCATCGAGCAACCTACCGCCGCCGGCGCCTGCACCAGCAGTAAATCATCAGCCTAGAAGACCTCGGTGTCTTGGCTTCCCACCTATTTCACCAGAACAACACCGCAACAACACTACTCACCCACAGTGCAAGCCGCAATCACCCAGCAAGGAGGCAACACATCGAGCCGCAGGGCATATACCAACGGGTATCGCCACGACCTTGGCAAAGAGATTGAACCTGCTCTCTACAATCAGCATATCCGCCAAGCTGGTCTTGATCGGCTGAGCGGCCTCATTCTGAACAATATGCATGAGAGACCAAGCCACCTATCATCAAGCCAACTTTCTTCCCTCTATCTCAGCACACCACGGTATAGCACCAGCCGTACAACATCACACAACCAAAATGCAGGCCGCTTTCCCCACCACCCACTGGGTCCGTCAACAGGGAAGCACTGCGCGAGCTGCCAAGCGTATACCCGCAGGTATCACCATGATCTCTATAAGGAGATCAAGCCTATAAGGTACAAGCAGAAGATCTGTCAACCTGGCCTTCACAAGCTGGGCGGCTTCAAGTCTATTAGAGCCCTATCAGCACCATCGACAAGGTGCATCTAGAAGTCTTTGGCTGCTACGTGCTACTGGATGATAAAGCTACTGAAGTCGATGGCCTGGGCTTTATTATCCAAGAGAATCAGCTGCTTGGACACTTTGCAAAGGATTCGGAACAGTATGTACCAGAGACCCAGCCTGTGCCTAGCGTCAAGCCATTTTTCTTCCCTCCATCTCAACGCACCACAACGCAACACCACTACTTCTTATCTCAAGCGGTCAGCTCTATTTAGGGCGCGGTTGCTACTATCACGAGATCAACAAAACACGGGTTGTCCCCACAGTTTAAGCATCTTGTAAACCCAATGCTTCCACGGTTGGCTAAGATGTACATTTCTAACTCTTCGAGTCAGCAAAGCTGGAATTTTATTGATGTACATCACCCAGGATCCAGGAGCCGGAGCTCTGATTCCTTCGGTAGTCTCAACTACAATGTTCATCAACTGAGCCATCATCGGCCGAGGCTCAATCGGTGGGCCCTTACAACCAACAACGCTTCTGAAACGAAATAACACTACAGAGTCCTTATGCAAGCCTCAATCACCCGCTTGGTCCTCCAGAAAAGAAGCAATGCACCGAAACACAAGGCCTATACTACAAGTATCGCTGCTTGAGATCTAGCTTTTCTGGCTCGAAGAACCAGAAAAAAGCTCATTTGGTGCTATGTTCATGCCTAGCTCCTTTCTCTCCATCCCACACACCAACATCGACAATGCCCATTCAAAGCACCATCAGCCAACTCGTTGCTAACGACAATTTCGTCAGCCTAGGAAAACCTTCGTCTCTTGGCTTCCGCTTTGACAACCACGGCAAAAATCTATTCCGAACCTACTCTCTACGAGCAGAGAATCCGCCAAGCTGGTCTTTATCGGGTAAGCCGCTTCAAGTCCAGCCGGACCCTGGCTCACACCATCAACCGTTGTATCTGAAAGCAAATCCCAGAACGCACTCAAAGCTTTACTATCAGTACTGGTTCAACCGAAATCTTACCGATGGCATTGAAAGTTTTGTCTCGGTCAGGGACAGTAATTAAAGCCGTCGGCTCACAATTCGTCTTCCGAGCTGCACAGCAACACTATTCGACATGGCCGTAGTGTATTTTCCGAAAGGCCCCGACAAAGATGATAACCTTCTAAATTGATGTTTGCTAGAAAGAAAACCGATCCTTTGGATTTCCTAAGAAAAAGATCAAATTCTCATGACCGCATTGTCTTCCAAATCGGGGGGGATTGGACTTAGCTACGGAGACATGTGTCACAAGAGGCCAACGTGCACCGTGTCTAAGGAGCTTAGGTTCACGAGCGACTGTTGCGATTTGTACGACATCGGGTAAGGGGTGCAGGGATGGAGCATGGGTTCCATCAGTGTATTCAAGTCGCACACCTTCCTTACAATCTTTTTATCTCTTAGTATCCCTAAGGATGTAGATAGTGATCACAGACTCTCCTCCTCACTACTATCCCTCGGTGAGCAGATACTTCCTCAATCGAACTGAAAGTAGCTGACTCAGGGCTCTCTGTCTCTGTGGACTGATGATTGCCATAATAGTGACCTTAGAAGATCTGTCGGTTGGGAGTTGGGGAGTTGGGAGTTTCATTATCCAAGTCGTCACCTGTCGGGCTGAACGTGGTAGGTCATAGTGCCGGTTTCTTAGACTGCGACGACAAAATGAATGGTTGCAAAGGGCGCTCGAAGACGCACTCCTCCAGTAGACCGACGGTATTGTTGATAGCTAGCTCGGTCATGGTCCGGAGGTTGATCAGTGAGAGTTTTGCTTTGGAGTGTGTCATGATAGTATGGAGAGTCGTCTACATAACGAGCAGTAACCAAACAGTGTGCTCTGGAAGCCTGAAAGCTAGGGGATATCCAGCGTTTATAGAGGAGAATTGGAAAACACTGCAGACGATTTCAACATGACACACTTAGTTCAACACCATCTTAAACACAAAAAGTAATATCGACTTGTGCACAGTCAATTCTAGTGCAACAGCAAAGTGGTATCTTAAACTAAGTAATCAAAACCCAAACCCAGCAATCCTCGCTTCCTTTTTGTTCTTTACTGAACTACCATTCTAGCCGGTCGTCAGAAACAAGCTTGACATCGAAACGCTCCTCACCCTTCCACACCTTACTCGCCGAGTTACATGCCGCGACAATAGTCCTCAAGTCGCTGACCATGCCGCCGGGACCGCTAGCAAACACCGTTGTCGGGCCCCGGACCGTGCGAGCCACAAACCCGTTGACCAGCTTGGCCAAGTTCGGGTGTCGGTCCTCGTCGGCTTCTCCATGGCCGATCTTGGCCACTGGCACTTCGGTGCCGCACTCGCATCCGGCCTCTGAGTCTGATGAGGAGGAGGCAACTTGCTTTGTTTCCGTACTCGTCTCGTCCTTCTCCAGCACTACAGGGGTGCTGCCGGCGTCTCGCGTGGCGTAAATGCGGATCTTCAGGTTCAGGGCTTTCTGGGCCATGCGCAAGAGCTCCATCTCTTCCCGGACCCATTCGGCATTGTCAGCGTGGCGGATGGCCCAGATGAGCTCGATCCTGCGGTCTCGGGAGACGGGAGATCGAGCAAGCTTCAAAAGAACAGGGAGGACGTAGGTGATACCAGTGCCTCCAGCCACGCAGATAATGTTGGTGTCCAGGTCGACGTTGTCCATGATGCTCTCGCCGTATGCACCAGTGAGAATAACAGACGTGGCTGTATCTCCGCCAGAGGTCTTGGCCTTGGTCGCTGCCAGCTCCGTCATCTTCTTAGTTTCGCCGCTCTTTGCTCGCAAAATGTACGAATGCTTCACGACACCCTTTTCCACGATTGGCACGTTCAAAGGGGTAAAGGGGTGGGATTGCCAGATGCTGCTCTCGGTAAAGCAGAGGTAGTAGTGCTGGCCGATTGCCCAGGGATCCTGGCTGTTTTCGAGGTCGAGGCGGATGACATCTCCGTGTTCCGAATCGGGGAAGCGAGTGATGATGGCATGTGCCGCTCTGAAACCCATGTTGCCTGATGGTAGGTGGTGATAGTGGAGGTAGGCCGTCCTGAGGAAGCGGAATCCGCGGTCGACAAACCAGAACAGCAGAGAGGGCAGAAGGAAACACTTGAGCTGCTTCCAGTGACCCCAGCAGGCACCGATGTAGACTATGGCCAGGATATAATGAGCCTTGCGGAAGAACTCGTAGCCCGTCTTTCGGATAGCCCAGGGTGTGCTGAGAATGACCAAAATCGTCAAGAGAAGCATGGCCACGATCCCCCATACCATGTAAGTCTGTTTGATCCACTCCACGGCGACAGTAGGCTGGGGCTGGTACAGTTTGATCTCGACAACACACCAACCGATGGTGTGAAGACTACTTTGGGCGAAGATGACATAGCCTAGCCATCGGTGGAGGAAATTGAAGCTCTGGTACGGGACGCCGGTGACGAGGGAGAGGATGGACTCTCGACTGGCCAGCATGATGGACAAGGGCGTCAGGGCATACGCCAGCACGCCAATGCGGTCGGACCAAGGGCCGAGAGTAGAGCGAGTGTTGTATACGCCGGGCATGGCCTTGACGGGCGTGATCCATTTGCGGTAGGTAAGTCCAACAAAGCTCCAGACGGTCAAGTACGCCACGAGAGAAACCAGAATAACGACCTGGAAACGAGTGGTGCGCCCAAAGATAGCGCGGACGGAGTCGGGGAGGAAGTACTGGCGAGAGGCGGCGCTGATGGTGCGGCGGACCTTGGTCAGGCCGGCCTTGGAGCTGAGCTCGGGGGAGACGGCCGGGGACGACGGCCGGCCGACGTGCCGGGAGGCGGCCCAGAGGAAGAAGATGGCGAGGAGGGTGGCCCAGAGGATGCCCGAGTAGAGCATGCTGAGGTCGTGGGCGTAGTAGACGAGGTCGAGGTATTCGCAAGAGCCTTTGTCGTTGGTGCAGGGCAGGGCTCGGTCGGCGTAGCCCCAGTGCGGCTCGAGGGTGGTGGCCTCGCTCATGTTCTGGATGTGGCGAGCGCCCAGCTCGTGGAGGGACGCCATGGCGAGAGCGGTGTTGGCGGTGCGTGTGTGAAGATGTTCAACACAGCGAGGAGAGAAGGAGAGAGAGTGAACCGCACTTGGACCCAACCTCTCATACAGACCGGAACAGAGATGCAGGAGAAACAACGACGAACAAGACCCGCGCTCACCAACGGACGTGACGCCGTAGAAATAAGAAGGCTGCGAGTGGCTCCGCCATAGCTGCCCGTCCACCGGCGCCGGCGGCCTGGGACGGGAACCAGGCCGGATCGGGGACGAGTTTCCTGCAATACTTGCTCATTGTCGCAGCGAGGCGACAGTCATGAGACGAGGACCCGACAAATGGAGCAAACGGCCGAAGTCAGGACGAACCGTGATGGAGCATCGCCAGAGTCGCCTTCAATTCCTTCAATTCCCGGACCCCGGTTGAGCAGGAATGAGCACGTTTTCCCGGGGTCCGTCTGTGGGGCCGTGGATTCTCAGATCCACCGGCTCCGCTCGCCAACTCTCGGCGTTGAGACGGTGCGACAACTCGGCCGGGTTCTCCAGTTCCCCACGAGCAGGATGTCGTTTGTTGAGACCAATGCAGAGAGCGCGATTGTTAAAAACCGCCGGCTGCTCTGTGGTCGTAATAAACTCGGTGGCGGCCGCCTCATCACCCCCTATTTGCTCATGTTACCACCCCCCTGCCCCTACTACCTCGCCCCTGGCGTGCTAATTCCTGGTCGAAACAACTCTATCCTTCTCAACTATATTACACTTGATAACTACCTCAAACCCGTCCGTCTTAGCCCTCCCAGCTAGTCGGGCTTTGTGGATCTTCCGCGACGATCCCACGATCCCCTCGCTCATCCCCACTCTACCTAATCGGGAACAAGGACCGACAACTTGCTCAGAAGCTATAAACCCCCTCACCCACTTCGCATTGAGCCATGAGCCATCTGCCAAGTGGCGCGACTTCTAGACGATCGGCGAGCGGCTTCAAAAGGGGATCTATCCAACTTGACCTGCTCCTCGCTTTTCAGAGGGATTCAACTTTGAGCTGCTTGATTGCTTTCGCCCAACCTACTCGACACATACGGCATACGCCACTACTCCGCCAAGATGGACATGGGCAGCCACAGCACCGCTGACTGCAAAGTCACCGTACGTTTCCCAAGCCAGAAGCCTTCAATATCCACGACACAGCTCAGCTGACTCACTGCAGATGCTCTGGAACTGGTACACCATCGACGCCTGCTTCCTCAGCTCGTCGTGGCAGATCCAGAACCAGGGCATGATGGCCGCCACCTGCATCGGCGTCATGCTCCTCGTCGTCCTCGTCGAGTTCTTCCGCCGCATGGGCAAGGAGTACGACAACCTGCTGCACCGCCAGTTCGAGCGCCAGGCCGCCACGCACAGCGTCGCCCTGGCCGCCCAGGGCTGCACCGGCGCCGTCATCCCCACGCGCCAGACCATCACCTTCCGCGCCACGCCGCTGCAGCAGCTGGTCCGGGCTATCATTCATGCGCTGACGTTTGGCGGCGCGTACATCATCATGCTGCTTGCCATGTACTTCAACGGCTACGTCATCATCTGCATCTTCATCGGGAGCGGCCTGGGCAAGTTTCTGTGCGACTGGCTGGTGGTCCGGATCGATCTCGAGGGGCTCGACGATGGAGGTCACGGCAAGTCAAAAGGGATTGAGGAGACGACGGTTTGCTGCGGTTGAGTAGTCTATTACCGTGGGTTTATTATTGCTATTATCTTGCGTGACGATGGGATGCTGGTAGGCGGTTGCGTTCTGTTTTTGTTGGAAATATGTTTTGGCGATACCCTTGAGCGAAGAACACTTTGAGACGACCTCTGCTTGGAAAATATTGATATCTTGATCCTCTGAGACTCATATTTAAAGTGATAGTATTTCAGTGATTAAAAGCAACACCAAGCAAAAAAGCCAGAAATGGTCTAAATTCGTCAAAGCCAGCACCACCACGAATGACGTGCGCTACAGCTCTCATTCCAACCAACTAGACTCTCAAAATTCATAGTTTGATTCGGTCATTCACAGCCTTGTTTTGAAGACTTGGACACGAGATAAATGTGGCATAGACCGGATCTCACCAGGAGGGTACACGCAGAGTACCAGTGCCCCGAACATCAGACTCAAACTTACCCGTACCCAGGAAGAACCCTTATTATAGGTCTCGGAATGATCATTACATACCTTGGAACCAAGGATACGCATCCGCTAGCTCAACCTTGCAAATGCGACTCTGAGTAAAACCCATCCAAACTCTGAGCTTCCCCCACAGCCTCACAGAGGCAACAAGCCTAGTGCAGCTCGGGTCCGATCTGAGATCCTAGCCCACGCACGAGATTCGGGCCCGGCACATGGCAAGTCCGTGATTGGAGAGTTGGTGCGAAGCTCATGCCGCCAAGAAAGCGTCTTTGAGAGGTGTAATACATAAGAAATTGGCAGCGGAGCTGGCTGCGCGATAAACTTGCTCATACTCGCTCACTGGTTCTCATCCTCGAAATATCATGAAGGAATGAAGACGTTTTTATTGTGAGCGCAAGCGGGTTCAGGAGAAGCATCATGGCAAATTATTTAGCTTAAGGGGCTCACGATGGATAACATCTCCAGGTTACCAGGGTCGCATCTGGCGTTGCTCCCAGTGGAACAACGTGTTGCGGTCCAAGCATGGGACTACGTCGTCCAACTGCATAAAAAAAAACGAACCCAGCAACAATATGCTCAATTACGCTCTAACACCCCTTATGAGGTGAGGTGGTTGTTTCAAGGCTGTCGTCGCTATTATCAGCGCGGCCACGCCACGTATCAACCGAGCGCCGCCAGGATCGCGCGAGTATCGGGCCAGGATCACCTTTCAGTGTCATGACCCTCTCAGAGCCGAGCTGGAAGAAATACTATACCTTTCCACGTTGCTTCCTTCTTTTTTCTCTAAAAGTCTCAGCTCTCCTAGCGCATCATCATCATTGTCATCATCTCCTTCATCTTCTTCTCTTCGTATACATATTTACCATGTCCTCTTACTCAAGTTCATGTTCGAGCTCGGTCTCGTCCTCGTCCACCTCAAGCTCTCCCCTCCTCTTCCATCATGGCGAGGCCGACAGCGACAAGATGGAGTGTGAGCTGGACATTGTCAAGACTTGGTTCTCGGTTCTCAGCGACTCGGAGCGGGCAGCAGCGCTGTCCTCGATCGCGGAACTGCCATGCCTCCGGGAAATAGAGCCCATGATCCAGACGCTGAAGGAGCGCAAGCGGGATCTCTGGCGACGACAGGAGGACCTCGTCATCATGCCGGTCAACAAGATGAAATGGGTCATGCCCGTCTTCCCCCACAACGCCCAAGACCCAAAGTGGGTGGCCAAATGGCTGAGGGCGTTGAGGCTGCACAAGTACGAAAAGTGCCTGATGGGGTTGTCGCCAGCGCAGGTTTCGCGACTGAGTGATGAGGAGCTGCAGGAGCTCGGCGTGGACACGGTCGGCGCCAGAGGGAAGCTTCTTCGAGTGAGTATTTACATTGCGACTGACGGAGAGCGCTGTCGACATCGCGATTCCACGGCGTATCTAACATGGTGTAGGCCATTCACAACGCTTGAACGTTCCGCGGCGGCGCAGTACACAACAACGACGAATGACGAAAACACGGAGTCGGAATCATATGCATTTGCTCTTCTCGAGCAGGACGGCGCGGGCGTCTCCCTTTCAACTAGCCGGCGTAACTGGATCTGAGGGGCTCGGGATTACTTGCCCAGCCCCTACAAGCAGAATGGGACTTGATGTATAATAATATGTTTGTCAAATTACTCTTAATTGAGAGCAACCTGGCCCTTGACCCAGGCTTCAAGACCTCCATGCGCAATGATTTCTTGGATATTCGCCGGCAATTCACCTACCTTCTCTGTCCACGTTTCGCCGCCATCGCCCTCACGCACCTCGACAACGCTATTCTTCACATCCCACGTAAGCGTCCATCCCGTGCGACGCGTTGGCATTCGGCTATCGCTGGGGAAGCGCGCGCGCAGTCGCTTCACGAGCCGCGGCATTTCTAGGCACATCAGCGCATTGTTGATGCTGTTGCGCAAAAAGATATTGCCGAAGCTCCCCGCCACCACGAGCGGGATTTGCCGCGCCAGGAGTGCCGTGGCTGCCTGCTCGCGCGAGGAGCCGCAGCCCATGTTGTAGCCTGCCACAAGGATGTCGTTGGGCCGGGCGCTGGCGCCGAAGTCCGGGTCGTAGTTCTCCATGCAAACGGCCGCCATGTCCGCCTTCGACACCTGGTCCTGGTACGTCATGCGGCCCGGGTAGATTGCGTCAGTGTCAAGATTATCGGCGTCGCAGAAGAGGATCTCGCCGCTGATACGCTCGGGGAAGCCGGACAGGACCTGCGTGGCCGCCGACTTGGACGTCGATGGGTCGGGGCCAGCAGATTCGATCCCATCGATGAGGGACTCCAGCTGCTCGACCATGTTGCTGAGCTGGTTCACAGTGCTGGGCTCCGCACCATTGCCGAAGCCATACTTCACGCCCGACCAGTCCGCCGGTACCTCGTAGGCGCCTGGCCCAGATATAATGCCGCTCAGCGCGCTGGCGGCGACGATCTCGGGACTGGCTAGGTACGCATGAGCGGTGCGTGCTCCAAGACGCCCACGGAAGTTGCGGTTACTTGAACTTATGCCCGTCCCGTCCGGCTCTAGCAGGCCCTCGCCCAGGCCAATACACATGGCGCAACCTGATGGGAGGGCCTTCGCGCCTGCATCTATCAGAACCTGCCAGTCGCCAGCGTCTTCGGCGGCTTTCTGCTCCGGCAGCGAGGCTGCAGCGATGTAGAGCTGGACGTCATCGGCTACCTTGGGGATAGATCCGCCATTTGCCTCGGCGGCGTCTTTGATAACTTTCGCTGCAGCTGCTAGGTCCGACGCGCGACTGTTGGTACAGCTCACTATATGCGCGATTGATCTTGATCTTCTGCGGGGCCAGCTCGTTCAGCGGCGTGGCTATTTTGGTCGAGTTGGGCCCTGAGATATGAGGTGACAGGGTAGAGAGATCAATGTAAAGCTGTTTAGCGTATTGGGCGCCGTTGTCCGCGGTGATAGGGTTGGCGAACAGCTCATCTATTCTCTCGTGCGTGATGCGCTGTCGCGTCGTCCGTTCGTCAAGGCCGTCGAGCATAGCGGCCTCCGTGGCCTTAGCTCGTAGCCAGCGTTCCAAAGTGTGGTCGATAGGAAATAAGCCTGTGAGGGCTCCCCACTCACAACTCATATTAGATATCGTCATCCTCGTGTCTATCGATAGGCTTGCCATAGTCTCCTCAGAGCCGTTGAACTCGATGGCATGGTTCAGCACGTCGCTCTTGAAAAGCCCACAGAGCGCGACGATAACGTCCTTACCCGTCACCCCAGTCGGCAGCGTTCCCTTCAGCGTGACTCGCGCAATAGGCGGAATTTGCCACCATGTACGGCTTGTTCCTAAAATGCTCGCGGCATCTGTGCGGACAATGGGAGTGCCGAGGCAGCCAACAGCACCATAATGCGTAGAATGCGAGTCTGACGCCACGACCATGGTCCCTGGCCAAGCATATCCCTCCTCAACCATAATCTGATGGCCAATACCTCGTCCCACGGGATACCAGTCGATGCCGTGCTGCTTAGCAAAGGCTTCGATCTGTGAATAGCGATTCAGGTTGGCCTGGCTGGTGTCTTGAACGTTGTGGTCGATGGTGAAAACGATATGCTTCGGGCGCTTCACTTGCGTAGCTCCGAGGGCCTTGAATTTGGTAATGATTGCGTGAGAGTTATCGTGAGACATGGACCGTTTTGGCTCTAGGCTAATATAGTCGCCGCTCCTGACGAGCTTGCCCTTGGTGTCAACGGCATAGCGCTGCACGATCTTCTCCGTTAAAGTCCGCGGCGTTCACTTATGATGGGCGTCAAAAGGAAGTGGGATTTCCGCATGTGATTGAAGCGGCGGTGGCCTGCTCTTGGTGGACGTAGTCGTAGAAATGTTTGCAGAGCGGCCATGGAGGGTTGTCGAAAGCGATTGGTGAGGTATCAGGTGGCCGATAGACCGAGCCCACTGAGGCCGACACTTGAGTAGTTAGATGACACGAGTCTTGGAAATTTGCGCTGGCGAATACTCACTGGTCTACGAATCATTTTATGAAGTTGGTTAAGTGAGGTACCTTCACTTTTGATATCACACAGTCATGAAAAAGTCGTCGAAAAAGAAAAGTCGTCGAACTATGTCGAAAATGGAGGATTATGTCAGCGAAACTTCCCAAGTGGGGCTACATAAGGCCCAGGAAGCCTTCGAACTTGCCACCCGGAAAACATGGACCATTCCGCCTCAATACAGCAAGCAATACAGAAGAGTGCGCAGCCGGAGGGGAGGTCTTTGAGTTGGCGGAGGAGCTCGGAGCTACTCCATATCGGGATCCACGACCTGGGCCGACAAGGCTGGATGTTCTTCCTTACCCGACGACGGGGGTACCTTGCAGAAGGCGGGCACTGGCAGGTGGGCATTTAATGTCCGAGACATGACGACGAATGGCTGGCTTGACGATGTCTTGGACCTGGTTGGCTTTTGTTTTTTAAGTGGCGCATGGGATGACTCCTGTCTACAAGGCGCTATTGTACATATAGAATAGGTACCTTGATGGGTTTGGAGGTGGCCGCTTGCATTCCTTTGGGTATCGATAACATCGAAAGCAAGCCACCTGATGCCCAGGCATGTGGTTTCCATGGCATCAGTTTAGCATCATACTTTAGAGAACCAATTTGATTGAAATGTCAACTATCGATACCTTGTTGGATTTAAGCCGAACCAAACAATGGACTAATAATTGCGGAGGTATCAGTGGACAAGGACAAAGACTCGGCACCTGACTGAAGCATGTGCACAGGGCGCAGGCCGCCACAGTGGATGACTCTGGGTGCCTCCCATCTGCGTGATGGTGGGTGACGGTTGACGGTGGGTGACGACTGACCCAACAACCCCCCCAGTATTAGCGCTCCCATGCCGAACGAGGCCGGTTTCACTCCCGCCTTTCACGGCTTCAACCCGCAAGGATCATGATGGCCGCCGCGTCGCCCAAGATCACTCCAAAGCGCAAGCGCGGCGAGGACTTGTGGCTATCGCCCATCAAGTTCTCCTTCGTGCCGCCGACCGCCTCGACCGACGACGACGGCAGCAACAGCCCGCGATCCTCCGTCGCCCGCAAGTTCCGCGGCCTCGTCCTGGAAAGTGGGGGCGGGGCAGCCAGCGACGACAGTGATGCTATCGAGTCTCTCAGGAAGCGCCCGCGACCGGACGACGTGATGCTCGAAGCGCCGCAGCCCGACGCGCCGCAGCTCGACGCTCCGCCGCCCGAAGATCTCCCCGAAGATGCCCCCGGCTCGGATGTCAAGCCCGTCCTGCCGCTGCCGCTCTCGCTCTCGCTCTCGCCGCACAAGGCCGCAGAGGACCCCGTCAAGCCGCCCTGGCTGCTGAGTCCTGGCGGCGGCGGCCTCAACCGCGCATACCCGTCCATCAACCGCCTAGCCGATTCCAAGTCGCGAGTCAAGAAGAGGACCGGCTCACCTCCGCTGCGCTTGAAAAAGATGTCCAGACGGCCAGACGACGACGACAGAGACGCCACCGAGGCCGGCATTGTCGACCCCGTGAGGGCTGCCCTGACGTGGCACGAGGACGAAATCACCATGTACGACCCCGAAGATGAGGACGATGACGGCACCGGCATCAACGGCATCGGGTTCAAGCCCACTCCTGCCCTCGCTCAGGCTAGGGCCATGAAGAGAAGGCAGCAAATGGCCGAGTATCGCAAGCGGGAGGAAAGCGACGCCAGAGCCAAGCGCAGCCGACGGCGTCGTGCCGCCCCAGAGGCCACCGGCCGATCGGGAGAGGAGTCTCCGTCCAGGAAGGTCAGATTCATGGATGCCGAAGCCCAGAACATTGCTCTTACAACAGGATGATACCACCCGGATGCTTTGAAAGGGCTTATCGGAAACACACGATGCATGATTGGGGACTGGGGTTGGGCGGCAAGGTCGGTTCTTGGCGTTGTATTTCATTTTCCATTTTGTGCATCTTTTCTTTTTGCGACGGCGGCCGCATCTAATCATTCTGGGTCGGAACGCTTCCACGGGTTACTGGTGTTATTTGGACGGGAACTACAGACTTCGACTCATGATTCTTCACTCCCCTTATACCCGATTTGAAAGAACTCTTGGCCCTCGCCTCTTCTGCCTCTGTATCGATGAAATTTAACGTGTTTTCACCCACAAAGCTCTAAATTTCCGTCTATCCTGTGAACCGTTCCTACTATACAGGCGAGCCTGCTCGTTTCCACGGCCGCAGCCCAGTGGATACCACACGTACTTATACACGGTGATACAAAATGGACACCCCTCGAGGTCACCAGAACTTGTACCAGGGCTTCTCTGCGGCCTTGCGCTCGGCCTCTAACCGCAGGTGTTCCCTCTTAGCGTCCATCAGCTTCTTCGCCTGTTCTCTTCGGTTCTCCGACACCACCTCGATCTGTCGCTTCATCAGTCGGCGCTCAACCCGTCGTAGGTACTGGCAGTATTCGTAGGATGCCACGCTTCCGAGGACGAAGAATCCGACGGCCCAGTTCGCGGCCTTGGCGGCGTTTCCTGGGAATCGTCAGTGTGCCTGCGTGGGGAGGATCGCGGGGCAGGATCTGGCGCCTCTTTCTCACCTTGAACCACAAACTTCAATCCTCCCAGACCGGCGCCGGAGGCGATTCCCGCGAGGAACCCCTGGCGGGCGCAGGGCGTGTTCGGCAGGTTCGTAAAGTCGTCCTTCTTGATCATGCCTACGGCTTCTGAGATTGTCGGCCGGTCGTTGGGCTTCTGCGCTCCATTCTCGGTGGCTGCTGCTGCATTCTGCTCGATCGGCTTGGACCAGACGTGCAGGGTCTTGTCGCCCGGCTGCAGCTGCGGTTGCGGTTGTCCATCCTCCTGTGTTGGGGCCATTTCTGGCTACCTCTGTGTCGCAATTGGTATCATGAAAGGCGGCCGAGGTTGTTGCAGGGCCAGCTCGAATATCGGCCGACCGATGATGATTACACTGAAAATGGCGTCGGCCGTCTCGGCTCCGAGTGGTCCGTGCATCGCGGACTGCAGTCTGCTATCCGCACTCGGCAATGCTGTGCCAATCCAAAAATCCATTAAACTAATAGTGGAGCAGGAGCGAGCGTGTCGCGCTTGGCCGGGACGCGTTGATACGCGTCTTCTAATCTACCAATCTGGGTCAAGGCTTTTGAGGCCAGGCCGTCTCCTACTGGCGTCGCCCTCATAGACACCACGCTGCACACGAACTCCATTGTTGACTTTCATCCTTGCTCAATTCGACGGTGATCTTTACCTCTGGTCTAGGAACTCATTTCGCTGTATCTGGTTCTTTCCCATGACGGCAGCCGTGTTCCTTCGAGTGTCCTGGGCACAATAACTCGAAACCCGCTACGACTTTGTAATTATCCTGTCCTGTCCACTTCCCGTCATAGGAGAGACTCCCCCACGATGTCCAACACCAGCCTCCGCCGCCCGCAAAAGGGCTTCCGCCGTGGAGGCAAGTCCGCCTACCATGGTAATCGAACGCGCACATTCGCCGCCTCCTCCCGAACAGAGGCCACCTCGGCAGACGAAAAATGGGAGCGCAGTCGGTTGGCGCACACCATCGACGAGAACATGGGCTTCGGCCGGTACGACAGCGGCAAGAAGAAGGAGGGCTGGCTCGTCAACGTCCAGCCTACATCGATCGAGGACGAAAGGATACCCCACGGTCGGGCTGCGCTCGACTGCTACTTCATCGAAGAAGACGGCTCAACATTCAAAGCGACGGTGGAATACGACCCTTACTTCTTGATCGCCGTCAAGAAGGGCCACGAGTCCGAGGTGGAGGAATGGGTCAAGAGGGTTCCCGGAGGCGGCGGCATCATCAAGACGATTCGTCGAGTCGAGAAGGACGACCTGAATATGCCAAACCATTTGCTCGGATACCGCCGGACCTTCATCGAGCTCCGGTTCTCCAACGTCAACGACTTGCTGGCTGCGAGGAGGGACATCATGCCTATCGCGGAGAAGAACAAGAAGAATATGAATGCAATGGATGCATATGCCGAGGTTGCGACGTGAGTTGGATGCCCAACCCTCAAAATCCCAAGATCTAACATGTTTGCAGCGCCAACAATGGCACATTTGACCTCTTTGATGATTTACGAGACGATGACCGACACATGAACAATTCGATTATGGATGCCAGCGACTTTATTGTCGACATCCGGGAGTACGATGTCCCGTACCATGTAAGAGTAATGATAGACCTGGGTAAGGACTCCCTACCTGAGTCAACTGGACCGGTTGCTAACCGCGGGTACTAGATATACGAGCTGGAAAATGGTACTTCGTCGAGGCCAAGCACGGCGTCACAAAGATCTACCCCAGCGTAGAGAGGTCACTCCCAGCGGATCCCGTGGTCATGGCATACGATATCGAAACAAGCAAGCTGCCTTTGAAATTCCCCGACGCCGCCACCGATCAAATCATGATGATTTCGTACATGATTGACGGCCAGGGGTTCTTAATCACCAACCGCCAAATCATCTCGGAAGACATTGGCGACTTCGAATACACCCCAAAACCCGAATACCCTGGTCCCTTCATGATTTTCAACGAGCCAGACGAGAAGGCTCTCATTGAACGATTCTTTCTTCATATCAAGGAAGCTCGCCCCACAGTCATCGCGACTTACAACGGTGACTTTTTCGATTGGCCGTTCGTGGAAGCAAGAGCAAGCGTCAACGGCATCGACATGTACCAGGAAATTGGTTGGAAGAAGGACAGCGAGGATCAGTACAAGTGCAATTACAGCGTGCACATGGATTGCTTCCATTGGGTCAACCGAGACTCCTATCTCCCCCAGGGTTCTCGAGGTTTGAAGGCTGTCACAGTCGCAAAGCTTGGATACGACCCCGACGAGCTCGATCCCGAGTTGATGACACCCTACGCAATCGAGAGACCGCAGACTCTTGCAGAGTACTCCGTTTCAGATGCAGTCGCCACATACTACCTGTACATGAAATATGTGCATCCCTTCATCTTCTCTCTCTGTACCATTCTTCCCTTAGGTGGCGACGACGTCCTACGGAAGGGAACGGGCACACTCTGTGAGATGTTGCTGATGGTGCAAGCGTACGAGCGGGAAATCGTGCTGCCAAACAAGTACATCACACCAAAAGAAGCATTTTGGGATGGCCATCTCCTTGATTCCGAAACGTATGTTGGTGGCCACGTCGAAAGTATTGAGGCTGGTGTTTTCCGAGCCGACATTCCAGTCGACTTCGCCGTCGACCCTACCGCCATCGATGACCTACTCAGAGATTTGGATGCCGCCTTGAAGTTTGTCATCACTGTGGAGGAACAGAAGTCCTTTGACGACGTGGAAAACTACGAAGAGGTCAAGGCGCAAATCGCGAGCAGACTCATGAAATTGAGGGAGACCCCAAACCGCAACGAAACACCCCTAATCTACCATCTCGACGTCGCTTCCATGTACCCCAATATCATGACCACAAACCGATTACAACCTGACTCGATGGTTGACGAATCAGACTGCGCTGCTTGCGATTTCAATCGGCCCGGAAAGACTTGCGACAGGAGGATGCCGTGGTCATGGAGAGGAGAATATATTCCCGCGAAGCGAGACGAATACAACATGATCCGGCACGCATTGGAAAATGAAAAGTTTCCTGGAAAATACCCGAATCAGCCATTGCGTCCTTTCCAAGAGCTGAGTGCAGACGAACAGGCAGGCCTCATCAGAAAACGTCTCCAACTCTACTCTCAGAAGGTCTACCACAAGATCCACGACTCTACCACCATCGTTCGAGAAGCCATCATCTGTCAACGAGAGAACCCATTTTATATCAACACCGTGCGAGACTTCCGTGACCGTCGCTACGACTACAAGGGCAAGGCCAAGGAATGGAAGGGGAAGACGCAGGCTCTCAAATCTTCAGGCGCAGCGCCGAACGAAGTCGACGCCGCGGGAAAGATGATTATTCTCTACGACTCGCTACAGCTCGCTCACAAGGTTATTCTTAACTCTTTCTACGGATACGTCATGAGAAAGGGATCCCGCTGGTACTCGCTGGAAATGGCTGGCGTCACCTGCTTGACTGGAGCCCACATCATTCAGATGGCTAGACAGTTGGTCGAACGCCTCGGTCGACCTCTGGAACTGGACACCGACGGTATTTGGTGCATGCTTCCGGCTACCTTCCCGGAAAACTTCTCTTTTAAGATGAAAAACGGAAAGAAGCTCAACATCTCATACCCTTGCGTCATGCTGAACCATCTTGTCCACGCCAAGTTCACCAACCACCAATACCAGACCCTAACCGACAAGAAGACGTTGAAATATGAGACGCACAGCGACAACTCGATCTTCTTTGAAGTTGACGGTCCTTACAAGGCCATGGTTCTCCCTACTTCAAAGGAGGAAGACAAAAATTTGAAGAAGAGATATGCTGTTTTTAATGACGATGGAAGCCTGGCTGAGTTGAAGGGCTTTGAGATCAAACGTCGTGGTGAGCTGAAGCTCATCAAGATCTTCCAGCAGCAAATTTTCAAGTTCTTCCTTGAGGGCACTACACTAGCAGAATGCTACACTGCTGTAGCCAAGGTGGCGAACCAGTGGCTGGACGTTCTGCACAGCAAGGGTTCAACGCTGGCGGACCAGGAGCTGATGGAACTCATTTCAGAGAACAGAAGCATGTCCAAGACCCTCGAGGAGTACGGCACGCAAAAGTCAACGAGTATCACTACTGCCAAGCGTTTGGCAGATTTCCTCGGTGAGCAAATGGTCAAAGACAAGGGACTTAACTGCAAGTTCATCATTTGCGCTCGTCCCAAAAACGCTCCTGTCACAGAGCGAGCTGTTCCTGTCGCGATCTTCTCGGCGGAAGAGAGCGTCAAGCGAACGTATCTTAAGAAATGGCTCAAGGAGGAGCCTGCCGATACTGACCCGCGTGCACTCCTTGATTGGGATTACTACCTCGAGCGTCTGGGTTCCGTTATACAAAAGCTCATCACCATCCCCGCTGCCCTCCAGAAAGTTCGCAACCCTGTCCCCCGAGTCCCTCACCCCGACTGGCTTCAAAGAAGAATCAACATCAAGGATGACAAGATGAAGCAAAAGAAGATTTCTGATCTCTTCAGTACTAAGGGCCCTCTTGAGGATATTACCAATATCAACGGCTCGCGTATGGATGATGTGGAGGATTTCGGTACTAAGCTTCTCAAACCTAAGCTTGTCGCCTCGGCCATCGCCGCCTCTCAAACTACGCCAACTGTCCAGAAGCGAAAGTCTCCAGAGCCTGCTGAGAACCAAGACCCTCTAGCTGCGTTACCGAAGATCATGCCGAGCCCTTCAGATGATTACCCAGCCTTTCTTGAGTACCAGAAACAAAAATGGAAGATACAGAAGCAGGCGCGCATTCGAAGGCGACAGCTTTTCGGTGATCGACGAGGCCACGCCGGCAATAACATTCAACAGACGTTCATGAAGCAAGCCCATGTCACTTACATGAACACTTGGCAGGTTCTGCACCTGAAGACGACCGACACGCCTGGTATTGTGACAGCACACGTCCTCATCGACGCGAAGATTCACACGCTAAAGATCAGTGTGCCTCGTCAAGTCTTTCTCAACTTAAAGGGCAAGGATTTGCCCGATGTCGAAGTGGATGGCTGTGAAGTCGAACAGGTCAACTACACGCTACCCAATGGTCATCCATCAAGCCATCTCTTCAAGCTCACTGTCCAAGAAGACACTTATTTCAACGAGAGCGAAAAGTTCTCTCTGCTTTTCAACCACCCCAGTGTCGAAGGAGTCTACGAGAAGCAGGTGCCGCTGAATATCCGAGCTGTCCTTCGCCTCGGCAACCAGTGTACCATCGACGAGAAGCAGCATGCAGTGCTCGGAAAGGGACTTGAGCAAGGGTTCGATCTCTCTGGTCTGAAGCGGCCAGCCAAGCCACGAACATACCTCGACACGTCTCCCTTGGCTTACATCTACATCTCTCACATCACCGCAGGCGAGCGTCAGATCTTTGGAATTTTCTCCACAACGAGCGACCAAGCACACGTCGTCATCTTCCAAAAGAGCAAGGATGCTGGACAGGACCTGCCGAACATGACCAGGATGTACTCCGATATGCTTTCTAAGCGATCACAGGAGGCTGCTGGAACAAATTGGCAGGATTGTTTCAGCTACCAGGAGAAGGTCAACATCCGGATTACACAGGTGACGACTCGCCGGAAAGCCCACCTGGAGATCGGAGACGTTGTCAAGAAGATGCGCAAGGATGAGCATCGGCCACAAATGTTGGTCATCCAGTCGTCCCAGCGCAAGCTTCTCGTCCATGACGTCCCTATTCTTGGAGACTTCCCGATTCTTCCGCTCAAATACGATGCATCAGACAGCTCTCTGCCACCTCTGGGTTGGCAGTCTGTGATTGCCCGTCGCCTTGTTGGACACTACCTTGGCCTTGGATCGTGGATTTTGCATCTTACTGCCTTGGCACGATATGGCGATGTCCCACTCTGCAACCTTGAGCGTGACGATCCTCGGTTCTTAATCGACATTGCCTACGCTCGCCGCCTACAAGCCAATGGTGTGGTTCTATGGTGGTCTCCCGGGCCCCGCCCAGATCACGCAGGCTATGAAAGAGATGACATTCTTGGGCCATTGGACACGGTCAAGATGCCGAGCGTCAACAACCCAGGTACCTTTTCATCGGTCTGCATAGACATAGATGTTCGAAACCTGGCCATCAACACCATTCTAACATCATCCCTCATCAACGAGCTAGAGGGCGCCGACTCCGTCTCATTCAACCCGTCCGCAGATGACTCAGAAACCTTGGCGTCAGAAAACGCCTTTGCCAACGCTGGTGTACTTGTCCTGCGAGAAATGGTCAAGGCATGGTGGACTGAAGCGTGCCGAGGAAGCACCATGGCGGATGTGCTTGTGCAGCACCTTGTCCGCTGGGTGGAAAATCCCGACTCCTTCATGTACGATCGAGCTCTGCATTACTACGTGCAGATGATGTCCCGCAAGGCCTTTCAGCAACTAATGGCCGACTTCCGCCGCGTGGGCTCTCAGGTTGTGTTTGCAAATGCCAACCGCCTCATCCTGCAAACCACCAAGGCCGAGGTTGGCAACGCATATGCGTACAGTCAATACATCATCAAGTCAATCAAGAGCAAACCTCTCTTTCATTTCATCGACCTAGAAATCAAAGAGTACTGGGACTACTTGGTCTGGTATGACGAATTCAACTACGGAGGAAAGGCATGTCAGGAGGTCATCGAGGCCGAGGAGCAGAATCTCGAAACAGTCATGCACTGGCAGATGGCGACATTTCTCCCTACGCAACTACAACCGACTTTTCAAGACTGGGTGATAGAGTTCATCCAGCTGATGCATCAACTCAAGAGGCCGCAGAACACTGATCCTGATTCAACCCCACGACTCACACAGCTGCCTAATCGCAGCTTGGAAACCCAGGAGGGTCAGGTCATTCTCGGCAAGGGTTTCGAGAAGCCTCTCAAGAAAGCTATTCTCGGGCTCGTGAATAAGCAGAAGCGCGAGCTACTTCACCCCGAGTTTGCTGAGGATTACTTGTTCCCCAGTCTCCCAGGTTCACACCTTAGCCCGAAAAATCCCATCCTGGAGCTCATCAAGTCTTTGATGCAAGTCCTTTCGCTCGACAAGAACATCACGCTCGAGGCTCGCCTGCTCCGTAAAGAACTTTTGGCCCTCTTTGAAGTCCGTGAGTTCTCTAAGGACGGCACTTTCGCGAACCCCTCGGAGAGCCTCCGCTTGCCGCAGCTGTCATGCGATAGTTGCACCATGACTCGCGACTTGGACTTGTGCCGTGATGAAGACCTCGTTAGCGACGGGGCTAGCTGGCGGTGTAGCTTCTGTGAGACTGAGTACGACCGCGTCGCGATCGAGGAGCGGTTGCTGGGCTTGGTCGAAGGATGGGTGGTTGAGTGGTCCACGCAAGACTTGAAATGTGTGCGGTGCGGAGCACTGAGACTGAACGACTTTATGGAGCACTGTACATGCAGTGGAGAGTGGAAGGAGGTTGTTTCGAGGAAGGAGGTGAACAAGAAGCTGAGTGTAATGAAGAGAGTGGCCAAGTTTTACGAGCTCCGGATGTTGGCCGACGTGGTGGAGGGTTTGTATCGGGGTTTGTAACGGAGTTATATGGAAGCATGGAAGAGGAGTTTGAGCTGGCATCAATGGGCACGTGGCAAGGTATACCTGGAATAGAATTGTATTTGCACAGGATGTTTGTCTATGCTGCATGACTGCCTCGTGATGGGCTGCAAGAGGGTGATGATGGCAGAGCGCCGTGCTATGAGGCTCTGGACGGCCTCGCTGTAATTTCTCCTGTGGGTGGAGATGGGTCCATCTGTCTGCTGGGCGATATTCCCCGTTTGGATGCATTCCCAACTAGGTCTACTTCCTAGTCAAAGCTGCAGCCGCACCAGTCAAGCCGTGCCGATCCGCCGTCATGGCAAATTCCCCGTTCATGATGAGTTGCTGCACAAAAGAGGAGCCTTTCCCAACTCCGCTGCCAACGACGACCCCGCAGCGGTTTGTCGTCACTCTGCTTCGTGGTGCGGGAAGCTCATGCCACGAGTGGGATTTTTGTGGAATTCGATGCGTGCGACCATGCGGGACATTTGACTGATTTTCCCACCCGAATTAGCCTGAAGTCGTCGTGCGTGATGGATGCAGACCGACCGGCGGACGTGGCTAATAAAACCTCACCGCGTCTCCGGCCATCGGGGGGGGGGGGGGATTTANGGGGGGTGGTATTTATTCGTCGTGTCCCTCTTTCTCCTCCTCGTGGCTGACCAGTCTTTGTGGAAAAATACCCATCACACCTCTCTCTCTCTCTCTCTCGCTAACTCATCCCCCCGTCTCGCACGCATCACACAATGGCCGACGCCCCCATCGCCTTCCTGCCCCTGGGCGCCATCATCCAGTCGTTCGTGGTCAACGGCGTCAACATCGTCCAAGGCTTCCCCACGGCCGACGACTACGTCAAGCACAACACGCCCTTCTTCGGCGAGACCATCGGCCGGTGGGCCAACCGCATCAAGGGCGCGCGCATCGACAGCCTCAACGGCGGCAGGGCATACCCGCTCGCCGTCAACAACGCGCCCAACCACCTCCACGGCGGCACCGTCGGCTGGGGCAAGCGGGTCTGGGACGGCCCCGCCCCGGTCGGCCTGCGCGGCGTGCCGGGCGTTGAGGCGCTCGACGGCGGCGAGAGCGTGCGCTTCACCCTCGTCAGCGAGGACGGCGACGAAGGCTACCCGGGCACCGTCGAGGCCACCATCGTCTACACCACCGGCACGGAACTCATCGGCGGCAAGACGGCCACGGTCCTCGCCGTCGATTACGAGGCCAAGCTCGTGGGCGGCGCCGACGAGACCGTCGTCAACCTGACCAACCACTCGTACTTCAACCTGGCCGGCGCGCCCACCATCGAGGGCACCGCCGTCACGCTGCCCACCAACCTGAACCTGCCCTTCGACGACGGCAGCATCCCGCTCGGCGGCATGGAGCCCTACGCCGGCATCGACGCCGGCAAGCCCTTCACCCTCGGCGCCCAGGAGCCCGACGTCGACAACTGCTTCGTCGTCAACCCGGACCCGGCCTCGGTCCCCGTCGACACCCGCCGCGAGCCCCTGAGGCTCAACCTGGCCGCCCACCACCCCGAGACCGGCATCCACCTCGAGGTCCACAGCACCGAGCCCGCCTTTCAGTTCTACACCGGCAGGTACATCGACGTGCCCGCCGTCGAGGGCCAGCCTGCCCGCGGGGCCCGGAGCGGCTTCTGCTGCGAGCCCGGCCGCTATGTGAATGCGTGCAACGTGCCCGAGTGGAAGAGCATGGTCGTGGTCAAGAAGGGCGAGTCATACGGGTCGAGGTTTGTGTACAAGGCGTGGGCGGATTAAACACTAGACATATATCCATACGGACCTAGTTTGTATCGTAGATCTCGAATCAATAACCTCAGGTCGTTAAAGTCATCAGGGATACCGTGATACACACGCAAGTAGTCGGACCACCCAAGTTGAAACCGTAGCACCACGCCGACCCAGACAAAAAAAAAAAAACAGGAGTACGAACGCCATACCTTAATCCGAGTCACTGTCGTCTCCTAAAAAGGCCAGTTCGGCCTGTGCCCTCCTCCGCCGTGCCGCGAACGTGACGGGCTCTTTCTCGTCGTCGTCGTCATCATCCGCACCATCACCGCCATCGCCATCTTCGCCAGTGTCTTTTCGACCCTTGGTCTCCCCTTCACTAGCCTCGCTCTCCTCATCCTTGGTGACTTTCGCCTTGCTCCGCATCGCACGCCCGCGGCCGCCCATCCCCCATAGACGGTTCATCTCCTGCGCAGCCTCAGCCTCGGCCATCAACTCCCTGGTCTCCTTGATCTCGCGCGCCTTGGCTTCCGAAAAGCGACCGTCCATGCCGGCATCGGAGAGCATTTTCCTTAGATGACGGATCTTTGCCCGTGAATCGTCACCATACTCCTTCAGTTCGTTGTGCCACAGCTTCCGGATACCACACTTTATGAGGTAGGACTGCAGCTTCTTGATCTCAGCTTCTTGTGGGTCTTCGGACACTGATGCCTTCTTGCTGGCGGCCTTGGATGGTTTGGCTTTTTTGCTCGAGGACTCCTTTTTACTCTTTTCCTTCTTTTCCTTCTTCTCCCCCTTCTTACGTTTGGGCTTAGCGGGCTCATCGATGACATCGGAGTATTCGTCTTCTTCAACAACAGCTGGCTGGGAGTCCTCAGTCACGTCGTCCTTGATTGCGTCACCAAGTTCGATCCTTGGATTTTGCTTGTTGTCGGGTGCCTCTTGTTGTTTGACGGCAGTTTCGTCTGCGTTGTCTTCGCCGTCTTTGGTTTTGTTCTCTTCCAAGTCATCCTCTTCCTCATTTTTAGTGTCAGGGCCGGGAGATGCTTTGTCGGACTGAGCGGCGTCATCCTCCTCATCCGAGTCAGCCGCTTTGGACTTACGAGCCGCTGAGGCCTTTGCCTTCGTCTTGCGCCGGGGCTTTTCTTCCTCACTCAAGTCACTCAGCTCACTAAGTTCGCTCAGGTCAGATTCGGATTTCTTGGTGAGTTTCTTCGATTTTGTCGTCTTCTTGGGCTGAGGCTTTTCCTCCTCACTCAGGTCATCTAGCTCACTGAGTTCACTCAGGTCAGATTCCACCTTCTTGGCTGGCTTCTTGGCTGGCCTCTTGGCCGGCTTCTTCGGTACGGGCTTTGGCTTTGGCTTTGGATCACGCTTCTGACGCTTAGGTTTGGAAGATGCAGCTTCCGAGGAGCGGCGCTTTGTTCCTACGTTGGAATCCGAGTCATCCTTGGTTTCCGGGACCCATCCGTCTAGTAGCTGGTCCTGGATAGGTTGTCAGCAATGAAGCATTGAAAAATGTAGGACGGAACATACCACGCGCCCCTTGATGACGACTTTGCTCTTCGACTTCCAATCGCCTGCAGAGAAAAATCCATCCTCCAGGCCGAGCTTCTCCTCGACGTGGCCCCGGACTTTGTTCACCGTGGTATCATCGGGTGCGGTGCTGTACACCTCGTAGGTGGCGTCAAGCAGCGCCTGCTCAATCTCCTTGGGCGAGGGTGCCATGCTGGGAGCGGAACAAATCGCTCCGAATGGAGATCAAGATGTTACGTGTAACAAATTGGGCAAACGGAGGACAAGTGGCTCATGCAGAAGTCCCCGTCTGGAAGCTGAATGTGAAAATGACACTTGACGGATGTCGCGTGTAGACGCGACTGAGCATGAACATGAGAGGTCGAGAGCTTGCGCAGGCCCCTGCACGGACACGGCGGGGGAGGAGCTCCGGCCAATTACACGTGCATCCGCCACAGCATCCGCCACAGCCAATGAAGCGGGAGGACGAGCCTTTCCCCGAACCAGAGAGTCTGAGGTAGCCTATTCGTACCAAGGTACCACAGTAATCTTCATCTTCGTAACTGTCGCGTTTAATTTAGTAAATTATTTATTAGAGTACACAAACACCCTCGAGTATTCCTACAGTCGGCACTCGTTCCAAAAGTCTCAAATTTATTCCGCCCCGGCGCTGCGCAGTTTAGTTGGCCTGTCTACCCAGGTAGTGGAGTGACGCGGCTTTGGCGGCTTGCTTCCCTTGGAATCTTGGAGACGCTTTACGCTAGAATTCTCATAGCACGCAACTACATCATCGACACCATGTCAGCTTCTCTCGCCCCAGAGTGCAACGAGGTCAAGGAGTATGTCACAAGCAATTTCTCACATGCTAGTATGGCTTGGCTAACCATCCCAGACGTTACGATACGTGCTTCTTGAAGTGGTACAGTGAGAGTATGGTCTTCCGGTCTTGGTCGCATTTAGGCACTCCGCGCTGACCATTTGCAGAGTACCTTCGGGGACAAGAGAAGAACAACGACGAATGCGCCCCCCTGTTCAAGGATTACCAAAGATGTCTTCATGTAAGCTTCATCGAGATTTTCTCGGGCTTACAACGACTGACGGCTTGATACAGGCGGCTCTCAAGGAACGCGGCATCGACAAGCTACTGGATGACGCCCGCGAGGACAACAAGGAAAATGATCTAAAACATATGGGAAACAAGAGTAAGCCATTCTTTCTTGCTGTTGCTTATTTCAGGTTTCTAACAGTCCACTTAGAATAGATGACGGCCACCTTTGTGTGTGTACGGCGTTCTGGGTAGCCTAGGAATTGGGGCCCTTCATGTCGAGATGGTCCCCGGGGATACGGATTGAAATGTTTCACTTTTTACTTTTCATACACCCACTCTCAGAGAAAATCTTCCCCTCAACAACTCATAAAAAAATTCAACTATTTCGCTCGCCGAATCATGACAATCTGGCCAAGACTTCAATCGTGGCAACTTTGTAGCTGGCAACTCCCACGTGATTCCAGACAAATCCCGATGGCCCACTTTTCGCGGCCAATGTTGGAGCTCGCATTAGGGTTGGTGATTGGGTCGGTGATGATCCATCCATCCACGCAAGCTCAGATGCAGGGGTAATAAAGCAATCCCGCTTCCGTTAAATGTTGATGGCAACCGCCTCGACCAACATTCTTCGCTCCGACACCGACTCCAACTCCGTCTCCGATTCCGACTCCGGATCTCGCAACGGCCGACCTCGTCCCACCCGATGCGACTCCTCCGCCTCGGCGTCCTGTACATACTCGCACAACAGCCTCCGATCTACGGCCAAGGCCATACATATCCCGCCTCTGTCCCGCCGGCAGCCCACCTCCCGACGGCTTGGCATGTCCATGTCCTGCCACGAGAATAGCGCTCTATGCACCCCTTCTCCATCCTCACGCTCGCCATCTTTGTAGCTGGCTACATCACTGCGCGCTGGGATCTTGTCACTCGCCTCTATGAACTTGCCATCTTCGCCTGGGAAAACGGAGTTGTTGTGAGTTATCTGGCTGGTTGCGGTCGCATCGATACTCTGGACTGACACTTTGCCTCTTCTTTACCCAGGCGCGCGCGGCAAAGGCCTTCGCTGGTCTAACCATACTTTTCCTCGCCATCTTTACACCAACCGTTTTAATAAGCCGAAAAGAAACAAACTTGGTACGCTCCGGCATGCTTGGTTGGGGTTGGCCATGACACGAAGCTGATTTGACTAGCACCCACGAACACCTGGTATAAGCGTCTCAGCGAGAGAGCAGTTGCGACGGCGGGGTTCATTCTGAGCGCACTGCCTTGAACGATACCGTCGTTTGTCATGATAGAGCATGATGGGTTGATGAGAGTGTTCTGGCCGACGGACATTCGAAGATCTGATCGTCCTGGGGTCGTGGTGGGGTGGCGCAACTCGACCCTGGATGTCTTCGTCGTGGCCACCTTGGAAGATGTCGATGTCAGTCGTCAACTCCCTGCGCTACAAAACTCCTGCTGACCTTTACTAGCCTCGTAATGCCGAATTCCACCTTAGGTCCGGTACCTTCTTCCGGAGCGAGCCTCACCCTCCCAACCGAATATACGAACTGTGCGGCCACTCCTCGATGCATGTCTTAGGCCTCTCCAACCCACCCGACCCCAGCGCCGCGGATCCATCTTGGTTTTGCGCAACAATTGGTCCCAGCCTCCGAGCCCCAAGAATTACGTGCGCCAAGGCGGCCAGCGTGCAGCTCATCCTCTACGATCGGCCTCAGCCACAGGGGATGCAATACATCTCTCTAAACCCCATTGCCCTTGCGCTTGGACACGATGGCTCTTTGCAAGGTGGCGAGAGAGCGCCGGAAGTAGAGGAAGAGTTCCACGAGAGGCAGTTGAGGGAAGAAAACCGCAAGTTGGTTGAGAAGCTGAAGCAACATTCCATCTTCAAACGAATCCCGTCTGCCCGCGACAAAGCACTTCCGAAAATCGTCAACCAAGTCAATTGGTCATGGGAGCTGGAGCAGACGCTGCAGAAGAACGTTGGCAGGATTGGATCAAGACCGCGACGAAGTCTAAGCGTGTCGGAGAGAGTTGTCGAATCTGCCACTACCATGAGAAACTACGTCATCTTGCAGTTGTGGACGTGGTTTACAGTGTACATCTTTCCAGTTCTGCGCAAGGCCTTTATTTTGTTACTTATGGGCCATCGTATGATGGCGGAGATGCTACTCTTCTTCCTCGAGTTACGGCTCAAACCTGGTTATGCGGCCCTGAAGGACATATCGGCAACCGCACAGCAAATTGAAATTCGCCTACAGCAATTCTGTTACTGGCCTATGCAGTATCTGACACTGCGACAACGCAAGAGTAACTGGGCGAGTGTCACAACAAGCCACCCTGACTATATCCGGTTCTACAACAGTCTGTGGCTCGTTGCCAACGACGTCATTATTGGTATCGCCCTGGGCTCTTATATCATTGAGAATGCAGACTGGGCAGCAGAAAAAATCAGTGACCTGCTCCGTACTTACACTGTTGAGGCGCTACAGAGGAGCATCTCATGGCTGATGGGTTGGCCAGCTGGTCTAAAGCTCAATGGTGAGCTGGCGGCTTTCTTGGGCGACCTGTTCCTCTGGGTCATTGACTACTGGTCAAGTAAGTTTGAATCACGTCGAGTGCAGGGTGTCAGCTAACGGTGTCGCTAGGCTGTATAGAAACTCTGACCCCAGCCCTACCGCAAATGGTGTGGTTCATCGGCTTCTCATCCTTTGCAGGGGCGAGTATGCCCATTGCCATGTTCTCGGATATGTTGTCGGCATTGACAATCCACATCTACTCGTTCTACCTGGCATCGGGCCGCATCTATCATTGGCAGCTAACAATTCTGCAATCCCTCTTCCATCTCTTCCGCGGAAAGAAGCACAACATCCTTCGCAACCGCATTGACTCATGCGACTACGACCTGGATCAACTCCTCGTCGGCACTATCCTGTTCACTCTCCTCTTCTTTCTCCTTCCGACCGTTGCTGTTTTCTATCTCAACTTTGCCGTGGCGAGGATGGTCATCATCTCTTTAAAGGCCGGATTTGATACCCTACTGTCCTGCTTGAATCATTTCCCGTTGTTCGCGCTCATGCTGAGGATCAAGGACCCTCGAAGGCTGCCCGGTAAGAGTTCATAATCCTGATTTCGATGGGCAGTGAACTAACGAAGACAGGCGGCATCCGATTTGAGCTTCGGGATACACACATCCATAGACAAAGCAGCCCTACTACGTCTAACCAACCGCCGACTTCGGTCATATATCTCAAGGTAAGTTCGCCTTGTTTTTACGATGCGGATCTGGTCCCAATCTAACATCCCTGGCTTCAGTCAATCCCATTGACTTTCCGAGTCATGTTCCATCAGTACTTCCAGATGGCCAACCGCATCCGCAAACATTATTTGTCGCCACGGGTGCTCTTTTGCTTGTTGACGGGCAAGTTTGTGCCGCCAATTAACCGAAAGAACCTGTATAGCTTGCAGTATAGTATGCTGCCAGCGAGAAGGGCAACGATATTTGAGATGTGGAGGGCGTTGAATGCGGAGCCGCGGGCGACCAAACGACTCCCAATGCCCTATATTCCGCCGCTGCCGAATGGAGGAAGGCGAGCGGCTGCTAATATGGGCAGGTCGCGATGAAATGAATAGAATTGGGTAATCAGTTTAATGAATAATCCTTGTACATTTGCAAATTCCAGGTGCACAACGGTTGTGCAAACAGTTGTTGAGTGTTGTGTGAATCAGAGACAACTCTCGGCAAAACTGAGCCACAGGTCATTTATTGACGAGGTTGGCCGTCGGTGTGCACACAAGGTACCAATCAACAACGGAAGCTGATGGGACTAAGGGTTCAATCGGGAACAGAAACCAAACGCTGAGTTGAGCACACACCCCGATTTGGCATTACCGTTTCCGCTTAGGGTCTTTGTTAAAACGCAAGTTGAGGTAAGGCGGAAGGATGAAAGCGCTCTCATGGCTCCTCGGTATATGAAGACACCAACGGCTCGTTGTCAACCAACACTCAACTTCCTCCTCAACGATACACATTGCCAAGGACATCAACCAACACCTCCTCGCCTGCGCTGTTACGAAACACCGCTGCTACAAAACAGCAACAACAGTCTACAATTATAATCCTACATTCTCATCATCTTCAACTCCGACAAGATGGGAGTCATTCGTGCCAGAGGCATTGCGCGCAAGGCAGCGGCAGCAAGAAAGCAAGCGATCAAGAAAACCCCTACCTCGACAGCCCGTCTCTACACGGCGTGGGAATACGCCCGCATGGTCACAACGACAGCTAGAAAGGTCCGCGTTCTGCAGCCGCTTGAAGCCATGACCAAGTTCCTGAGCAAAGCGCCATTCCGGGCCATCACGAACTCCTTCACCAAGCTTCGTTTCCCCAGCCGGAACCCAAAGCCAACCGCCGCACCCAAGCGCGAAGAAGAAGAACCTCCCAAGCCGGCCCGTCGTCCGCTCCCCAATCACCGCCCCGTGCCGACGATCGTGGTGACGGCGCCCGACAACACGTGGACGATCCCCGACGTCGACACCGAGTGCATGAAGCCGCAGGTCCCGATCGAGACCCAGATGCAGTACCAGAAGTGGAGGTCGGGCGACTTCTTGAGCCCCATGTACCCCATCGACGCGATCAAGGAGCGGCGGATGGGGAAGAAGCTGGCGCGGCGCCTGAGCAACAAGGGGAAGAAGCATGCGACGCCGAAGGAGAGGAGGAAGATTGAGAGGCTGCACAGGACTTTGCGCCGTTGGGCGAGGAGCAATGGCTCCGACGCCTTCGATTGAGGCGCGAGCGCGAGAATGGCGGACTTGTTACGAGGTGGTGGACTGCCTGTCTGTGGTTAGTTGTTGTCGATCCTAGTGGATGATGTTGAGGGTTTGGGATTTAGGGATTGCGTGGTATCCGGCAGCGAAAAGGCTTAAGGATTAAGGATGAGCGGCAGGTATAGCCAGCTACATATGAAGATGTCGTCACATTGCATTTGCTAGAGCCTCAATGCAGCGGGATGTGGATGAAGCGTGGAAGGCCCTCCAGTGACGTCTGCGCCGGCATTGCGGGAGGCCATCACCGGATGAAGGAGATATACCATTTTGTGACTTGCGACGGTAATGGTTTGGGGACGAAGCAGAATTGAAAGTCAATCTTGTCGGTTTGTAAGAGCAAGGTGAAAGCAGGCATTTAGAGAGAGAGTGTTCATCCCATGCCTCGGTATTCATCGATCCCTGCTCGGTTCTAAAGTTCGAGTGCTTTGGACATGCGAATGGACAAGGGTCATGGATCATGGATGTGCGCATCGATGGCGCGCCAGCCGCACCGGACATTTCAGAGACAAGCCAGCCATTCGACTCGGTCGGTACGGCAAGTTACCGCTAGCTGCTGGCCTGAGAATTGTGGCAGACATGTGAACCGTCCGCCCACTGTCATCTTGACTCGGTCAGCTCGGTTTCCCGCGTTCCCCATGACAGGTCGGGTCGAGTGACGCATAGAAGAAGGAAATAAGAAGAAAAAAACCCACACACACCTTTCTCCCCAGACCAGACGCTCCCCGCGCTGCATGGTGTCCCATCACGCCGTCACCACGCTGCGAGGCGCGGCGCAGACAGGCAGACAGACGAAGAGCTGCTAACCCCCGACGGGTGCCATCCGTCCGCGTTTTGCTTTGCATCGTACTACCTACGTAGCGAGCGATCACCGTCTGGCATCGTCCAAGCTTCAATCGACCCATCCACGAGAAGGAAAACCGAACCGGATCGATTTCCCTCCCCCGTCCTAGCAAGGGCGCGCGCGGCGGGGAGGAGGGTCAGTCGGCCTATCTCTTCCCTGGTCTCTTCTCGACAAGGTAGGTAGGTCATCGGCAGGGAGCTGTGTGCGGGGAGGGGGACACTCTGGATTTTGTCTGCGTCGTTGACTTAGACGGCGACTACTACCAAGACAACTAGTCTAATGTTACCTAGTCTTTCCTGCTGGCTGCACGGCACCGTACGAATACGTCGTCGATCCAAGTCTGGGCTTCCGCTCCTGGAGCGAGCGAGGGCGCTCGGGTGGTGCCATTGTGCCTCGACAACACCACGTCTGCAGCGGCCGCGGCGCGCCTTTTCTCACCACTTGCTTGGCCGCTGTCTAGGTCTATCCTAGGGGAAATGGACCGGTCCATCTCTGTCGTCGTCGTCGTTGGCCCACAATCGCATCCCCGCGGTTTCCCACGTCGTCGTTGTCGTCCGTCTCTGTCCCCGTGCCCATCTGTCTGTCTGTCTCTCTGTCTCTGTCTGTCCGTTCGTTCCCCGTCTTTGGTGGATACACGCCTTCTTCTCCGCCCCCTCTCCCCCGCCGCTTGGCCACGAATGCCACCATCTCTCCCTCTCTCTCCATCCATCCATGATCCGTCCACCGTCCACCTTGCCACCTTTTGCACCCTTCACTTCCCACCGATCATCTCGCAACTGCAACCGCAACTGCAATCGGAACCTTCAACCGCAAATCACATCCGTCGCCTCTCCCCAGACTGTGACTCTGCTCTCTCGCCCCCGGCCGACCTTCTCCTCTCTGCTTTCCCTCACCGGCCGCCCCATCAGGTGGCATCGACGTCACTGGCCTTTGCTCGGGCCACCGAATCTACGTGCGTTTCGACGAGGTGTCGCCCGCAAAGGAGGAAGAAAACGGGTCGCATTTTAATAACGTCGCCTGTTGTCACTGCTACTGCCGCTGCCGCTGCCGCTGCCGCCTCTAGCTCCTTGCCTGATCAGATGTGAGTCGAGGCTGTGTTGATGACCCTGTCCCGTCCGCCTGTAAATCATCATATTCATCCTCCTTCTTCTTCTGCTCCCCTCCCTTCCTTTCCTTCTCCTCCTCCTACTCCTTCTTCTACTCTTCTCTCCCACCATATCCCCCAATACACATATTATGCCTACCTGCCTATCCAGTTTGTCCTAGTCGTCCTTGTGACACCATTTGCTGTTGCTGCTACATATCACTGCTACCACTGCCGTCGCCATTGTGTATCCTACCAAGTCACACACTCACTCACATTTGTCGCCCTGTTTCCTCGTCCCATTGCTCAACGTTGCTCTGCCCTACTCCGTCCACCTTCTATAAACTCGGGCGAGAACGAAGTAATATTGACAATGTCCATCATGGAAGCCCCAATACAGACTCACACCCAGTGGGCCGCCGATCACCCATTCCTCTTCCGCCGGAAAAGCACCATGGATCCCAAGCAGCGCTTCCACAACCACTTTGCCGAGAGTGTGACTGGTGAGTCGCTATGCAACACCCCCAGACGTCTCAGTTCTCCTCATGTTTGAACATCATTCTCATGTTCATGTGTTGTTCTTTCATATAGGCCTGCAGGAACTCATCGATGAGCTTCCGTCCATTGCCAATGTCGCCGGTGAGCGTCAAGAGGCCATAGATCATATCCTTGCAGGCATCTCCAAGGTCCAGAATGAGGCGTCCGATGCCGCCGACTTCACCCCATCATATGATCGCAAACAGTACTCAGAGGTGCGGTTTCCTCTGTTCCAAGAACCCCACGTGCTTAATCCGTATCCTTCATTACTCACGCTCCCCATCTAGGCCATCAAGGCTCTGCAGGAAAAGCTCAATGAGACCATCGTCAGAATCACACCAAAGTCGCGCTTCCAGTTCCGCCGTACCGACACCCCTCACGTCGATATGGGTGCTCCCGAGAACGATCCCCGCCTGAACCCAGGCAGTCTCGCGCGCAAGAACACCATGCCCACTACCGACAGCGTCCCGGATGAAGCCCCCAAGGAAGACACTCTCAGCGATTTGCCTTCCAAGCTCAAGAACTACAACGAGGAGATGGCCCGACCTAGCAACTCGCCACTCCGCAAGCCTAGTTTCTCGGCTGCCAGGAACATTGGTATCTCGAATCACTCAGGCCTCCACATCATTCTTCCTTCGTCCGCTGCCAGAGCCACCTCTTCGGGAAGTTTGACCGACCTAAACGCGTGCATCGTCGACATGTCCATCCCGACAGCTACGGGAGCCCCGTTCCCCGGCCTCGCCATTAAGAACATCGCCAATAGCTTGATCGTTGCCGGGCGTGTCGACGGCCCCGTGCATATCACCGGCGTCAAAGACAGCATCCTAGTCATCGTCTCAAGACAGGTTCGGATTCATGAATGCAGCAACGTTGACATCTACCTGCACTGCAACAGCCACCCCATCATCGAAGATTGCTCAGGCATGCGATTTGCGCCTTTACCTGCTGCATACGTAAGTCTTGCTCCAATAGTCTGTATGACCATACGTGTGTGCAGCATGCTAATAGGAGGTTAGGAGACCGAGGCGGACAAGGCGAGCGACAACCAGTGGGATCAGGTCGACGATTTCAAGTGGCTCAAAACTGACCACAGCCCCAACTGGGCGACTCTACCCGAGGATGAGAGGTTGATCGACGAGTTGTGGAGGAAGGTGGTGCCAGGTCAGCCGGGCGTCAGCGTCGAGGAGACTCTCAAGAAACTCGGCATCCCGTGCCGGTGACGTGCGCTAGAGGCATGAGATGCATTATGTGTGTTGATACCGGAAATATGTTTTGGGGTGGCAATTAGTCAATAGCAAAGCGCGATAACATGGCAACCCCTCTTGTTTTTTTCTCAATGCCCTAGAACGCCGTAATGATGCGCTTTTCCGAGTTGCCGGGAATACCCATGCCTCATGTCCACACGGACGCCAACGCCATTTCCAATGTTGTGCCACTTCCTCATGACTCCATCTTGTCCCCTGCATTCTCCTCTTTGCCCTCCCTGCCTGCGGCCTCGTCTCTCAGTCGTTGCAACAGTGCCCTTTGCGTCTCGATGCGCGACTCTAGATCCTTGATCTCTGCGGACTGCTCGGCAATGGTGCGGTCCATGTCCGGCAGCGCGCGCACCTGCGCCCGAGCGCGCTGCAGCTTATGCTTCAGGCCGTCTGTGGCATTGGGCACCTCCTTGAAGGACAGGGTCGGGCCGGCGCCGGGGGCGGGCTCCATGGTGATGCCCGAGGACGACTGGATGCCGGCGCGGACCTTGGCGAGGACGATGGAGAGCTCGGTGAGGGCGTCGAGGGTGTCCGGGGAGAAGGTGGGCGGCAGGGCCAGCGGGTGCGGGCCTGAGGAGGACGCCATCGTCGGTATGTCGGTGAGTCTCGGTCGCTCTCGGCGGCTTTCCTGGTAGGTCTCGCGGGAGCCGGAAAGTCGGGGGTGGAAGGCCGCGAGAGATGATGGGATTCTTTTTTGGCTTATTTGTTTGTTTGAATGGGAGTCGGGGTCAGGGCGGCGGCGGCGGCGGCTTTGCTCGTCCGCGCGCGTGGGTAACTACACCGTAAAATTACCGTCAGGCCAGGTTCGTTGCAGGAGAATCGAGCGGCCGGGGAGGAACAGCCGGGTGGAGGGGTCGGCAGCCTTGCATGCGTCCCGTCTCCGTAATGTTATCGAAGATGGGAATTGGTCGAGATCGATTGGGCCGATGGGCCGTTGTTGGGTGGAACGGGGAACTCGGTGAGGCGCCTCACTTTGTATTCGCACCGTCTGAGCACTGTGGGAACTGCCCGGTGGCCTGCGAGCACGGGTGCGCGGCTGCCCCGCGACACAGTGCCGGCTGCGACATGCCAAAACCTCCTGATGGCAGCGGCTATCAGACGATGACATAACCCCCCACTACATCTAACGTGTTTCCGTGTCAAATCGTCCGTCGTGCCAGGCCCCATCAAATCACGCATCGATTCCCTTCACTAACACCCTCAAGTTATCCCATTCCCTTCTTTTTTTTTCTTTCCCTTTCTTCCCTTCTCCTCTATCCCTTGCCGTTCACCGAGAAAACACGAAATTCACCATGTCCAAGACCGAGCAGAAAGCCTGCCTCAGTACGTCGTCCACCTCCAGCCCCGCCCCCTCCATGCCCCCCTCCACCATCACCAACACCAACACCAACACCTCCCCCACCATGACCACTTCCTCCGGAGCCTTGCCCCGCGATGCCCTCGGCCTGGAGCGCTGGCCCTCGCCGCAGCGACCTCGCACGGCGCCGCCGGTTCTCCAGGAGCCGCGGACGTCCCCGCCGCTGGACCACGTCGTCATCATCTGCTTCGTACTTGTCAATCTCGAGCTGGCATGGCTAATCATGGTGCTTTTACACTCCAACAGTCGTGATTGATGGCTGGGGTATTCCCTCCGAGGAGAGCCCCAAGAACGGCGATGCCATTGCCGGTGGCAACACCCCCGTCATGGACGAGCTCTCCAAGAGCGACCACGGCTTCACCGAGCTCGATGCCTCGTCGCTGGCGGTGGGGCTTCCCGAGGGCCTCATGGGCAACTCGGAGGTCGGACACTTGAACATCGGCGCCGGCCGTGTCGTCTGGCAGGACGTCGTCCGCATTGATCAGACCATCAAGAACGACGACCTGAACGACAACGACGTCATCAAGCAGACCTTCCAGGCTGCTGCCGCTGGCAATGGTCGATTACACCTGTGCGGCCTCGTCTCGCACGGCGGTGTCGTGAGTGCCACCACCCCTACCCCTATTATTACTTTCGTATACAAACATGTCACTTACACCACCAAATACAGCACGCCAAGCAAACCCACCTCTACGCCCTCGTTAAAGCCGCCAAGGCCTACGGCGTCCCCAAAGTCTTCATCCACTTCTTCGGCGATGGCCGTGATACCGACCCCAAGTCCGGTGCTGGCTACATGCAGGAGCTTGTAGAGACTCTCAACGAGATTGGCCTCGGCCAGATCGCCACCGTCGTTGGCCGATACTACGCCATGGACCGTGATAAGCGCTGGGAGCGAGTCGAGCTCGCCCTGAAGGGTATGATTCTGGGCGAGGGCGAGGCCAGCGAGGACCCCGTTGCCACTGTCAAGGCTCGATATGAGCTTGGTGGTTCCAAGGACAAGGACGAGTTTCTGACCCCCATCATCGTTGGGGGTGACGAAAGCCGCATTAAGGGTAAGCTTTTCCGGGGTTTAATTTGTACTTGGGACCGTTCTAACCAACACCTGCAGACGACGATACCGTCTTCTTTTTCAACTACCGATCAGACCGTGTCCGCCAGATTACTCAGGTCCTTGGCGATGTCGACCGATCAGTTCTCCCCGACTTCCCCTTCCCCAAGATCAAGAGCCTGGTCACCATGACCTCATACAAGGGCGATTATCCCTTCGAGATTGCTTTCAAGCCTCAGCACATGGGCAACGTCCTAGCCGAGTGGTTGGGCAAGCAGAACGTCGAGCAGGTCCACATTGCTGAGACGGAAAAGTATGCTCACGTCACCTTCTTCTTCAACGGTGGTGTCGAGAAGGTCTTCCCTCTCGAGACCCGAGATCAGACTCAAGATCTTGTCCCATCCAACAAGGCTGTCGCGACTTACGACCTGGCCCCCGAGATGTCCGCCGCTGGCGTTGCTACCCAGGTCTGCAAGCGTCTCGCCGAGCAGAAGTTCCCCTTTGTCATGAACAACTTTGCTCCCCCCGACATGGTCGGTCACACTGGTGTGTACGAGGCGGCCATTGTTGGCTGTGAGACTACCGACAAGGCCATTGGCAAGATTCTCGAGGCTTGCAAGGCGGAGGGCTACATCCTATTCATCACATCTGACCACGGCAACGCCGAGGAGATGAAGTTCCCCGACGGCAAGCCCAAGACCAGCCACACCACCAACAAGGTGCCCTTCATCATGGCCAACGCCCCCGAAGGCTGGAGCCTCCAGAAGAAGGACGGTGTCCTGGGCGACGTCGCCCCCACGATCCTAGCTGCCATGGGCCTGCCCCAGCCCGAGGAGATGACTGGCAAGTCGCTCCTCGAGCGCGCAGCGTAAAATAGTCCAATTTAATTGCGTATGTAGTTGTGTCGGTGTTGGCAGTTATCGTGGTCTGGGCTTTGGTCGCTTGTTGACTTTGAGAGCGGGCTGAGCGCTGTGTGTTGTGATGTTGTGAGTTGGCGGGCGACTTTGGAGTTGGTTAGGGATAGACGAGACATGCTCGACTGAGGGATAGACCTAGAGACGATACAAACGGTAGCAAAGCCCTATGAATTGAAATGACAGACTGATCATGTCCTTGTTTTGTTTCTGCATTGTTTGTTGTTGGCGCTGTTCTGGTTCTTCGTGAAAACTATTTGGCCGTCTGCCACTTGCACGAGCGTTTGTGAAGGCTGGTTCACGTATAATTTCCCTGTAAGTTTCTACTTGGTTGAACTCGAACCCGCACTGGTTATGAATCTCCAGGCAAGCGAAAAATGAGTGCTAGATATGTATGATCCGAGTCCAAGCCAGAATGCTGGTGTCTGATCTTGCCTCCAGGGTACGACATGTAACAATATAGGTACTTTTTCACGTTGACACCATGCGGTACAGCGAGTGTATAGTCAACTCATCATCATTACTAGGTGCCACGGAGTCCAAAACACTCTAGATTTGTCCTTCAGACCACAGGACTCAAGTTTAGGGCCTATGTGATCTCGTACAGTCGGCCCCACGTGCGTCAGTCGGTTGACGGCAACAGTCCTTTGCCGTACAGCACACTAACCGGCGGGCTTCCGTACATGTACAAAGAAGCAAAGAAAGCCCCAGTCTGAGATGTGCGAGACAACGATTCGTCCCAGGGACCCGGGGGTAGGGAGCCCGGCCGGAACCAACATGCCCCAGGCAAGACACGGCCACGGTTCTAGAACTCCGAGCAATAAGACGCCTTGGCAGCGCTTTTCCTCGACAGCAAGGTAACTCCCGCAGCTGCCAGGGCGGAACCCCCGGCGGTGGGGGGTCGGAATAGACACTAAACATAGCGCGAAAGCTAGGAGGTCAGTGGCGACTTTCAAGGGCGGGGCTGTAAGCAAGCAGATGTGAAGACTGACGATGCGAGGGCCAAACACCTCGCAAGGTTAGTTAGGTCGGTTGGGGATATGTATAATAGGTGATGGCTGTTCAGGGGCAGGGCAGTATGCATGCATCGTGACTTGATAACCATGCAAGCGACGCGGCATCTGGCCAAGCAGCCAAAACCAGATAGAGACCAAAGCTGCGCACCAGCTCCACTTGGATGCTGGGGCCGGCGCTGCACTGACATTCCGTCGCTGCACTCACTCCCTGACATGACGGGTCCAAGTCCAAGTAGAGACGAGGCCAGGAGCTTCAAGGTGTTTCTTTCGACCGACCGCTTGGTGTATTGGTGTCTTGGTGTCATGGTGTCTTAGTGTCTTGGTGCCCAATTCGTAGAAGTGGAGGGAGGGGCCTAGACCAGTCCCACGGATCGCAACTTGCCAACGCGTAGGTTGTCTGTCACGCCTTGCCGACAAGGGTCCAGAGTCCAAAATAGCCGTGGCCCGTTATACTACCCCTCGAGCTCTGAGCTGGGTAAGGTAAGCTAAAGCAAGGCGAGAGTTGCACCTCCCACAGCCCGGCCTCCCGCCCTCGGGACGATCGGTGGAGTGCAGGTCAAGGGACGGGAGCATCGCAAAGCATGGAAACTCTCCTTTACGAGAGACCTAGCCCGTGGCGGTTGACCTGACATCTCTCAGCTGCCAGCTGCAAGCTGCACGAAGGGTCTTTTCCCCGCCAACCCGCCACGAGGGGCGCGGTGCGAGCTACCGCTGCGGCTCGTTGAGATCGGGGAATAGTCTAATTGACTTGGCACCGAGGTGACCCAATAGGAGGGCTCCAAATGAGGGAATCTACCGTAGTCGCTTGGATCTCAGCAGGGTCTGGCTGCTCAGAGCAGGCCCTCTTACCATGAAGAGTGATTGTCAATATGGGAGGCCGGTCATGGCGGGTTGATCTGATCGCAGAGCTTGACAGCCGTGGCGCCCAGAGCTTTCGGGTTCGAGGAGCTCTTGTGGGGTCTTGTAGCGATAAACGTCTGGCCTTGCGCCGAAGCCAAAATAGCGTAAACCGCCAGAGACTTCTCTGGCGGGCAGCGAATCGACTACACAGTAAGCGTGTTTCGTTACCGCTATCCAAAATGGTCTTGAAAAATGTCAACCAGCTGTGAAAACGTGCATTATTCTTGTTACCACATTGCGCAATTGCAACCAAGTGTGGGCTGGCAGGGGTCTCTCGGTGCGTGGAAAGTGATGGAACCCAGGAACAGAGAGGGAAGTGAGGGACCCCTCGGAATGACGTCATTTCAGCGTCACAGCGGAAGAGATGGTGGACCATTCGCAGAACCTCAGTCGGGGACAACAATCCAAGGGCCTTGTTTTTTTTTGGGGGGGGGGGGGGGGGGACCATATTACCGTACCCACTTGAGCAGCAACCATTCTCGGCAGGGTGGCCAAGAAGATTCCTGGTTGACATGGCAAACTGCAAAATGAATAGTGAAGTGAGTTGGGGGACATGACCAGGATCAACAGGGTCCGCAGGACGTGGACAGGCTGTCAACCTAGAACGGCGCACATGGCCACGCTCAAGCATCCACGATTGGCCCAAGAGAACCGAGACAGGCCGCGTCAGATGAGATTGGAAGACCATGGCGTCAGGAGAGGGAAACCATGGGCGGCAGACTGGAAGCATGCCTCAAGGTTCTGGTCTCAGGAGACCGACCTGTCAACTCGTGTTTTGCGTGTGTGAGTACCTACGCGAGTGTGTCTGCTTGTTCGCTTTGTCTGCGTGGTCTGCGTGTGATGTGTGTGTGTAGGTCGAAGAAGAAGCAACAGCCAGTCACAAAACAACGAATCTGACAGGCGGCACTCGGACAAGCCACTGCCAGGGGTCAATTGTCATCCTCCAGTGCCTGCCTGCACAGGGGACATGCTCATGTCTCCATATTCCCGGCTGCTAGAGGTACTTGACGTAAGAATCGTATCATTGGGGCATCACAAAGGCGCACAGGACAGGACAGCACAGCCGACCTCCATCCCAACGGGGTTGCGGGGGTAAAAAGCCGTCGCCGCCGCCGTTGGTGATAGATGACGGGACGAGGGCGACTCCCATCGAGATGTGGCATCGAGATGGCGGATGAGACTTTACCGCAAACAAAGGGGTAGTTTTCTTTTCTTTCGACGCTTGTCGAGGTGACATGCCACAGAAGACGCAAGGGCACACAAGAGCAGCACGAAAAGGCCCCGATCCGTCGCGATCTGGGAGGATGCAAAGGGCCAGGCAAACGGAGCCCGGGAGAAGCCCCTCTAAGAATGTAGGATGACATCGTTGGCAATGAATGACTGGTGAGTACCTAGGTATGTACCGCTTGGGTGCAGCTCATCATTCATGGGCGGCTTGTGTCGATGGCGGGCCAAAAACCAGATCGGCGTGGCCCTGCACACTGCACACTCTGCACGGCTCCTGCCATGAGACCCTGAAGCGTCGACTCCCTTGCAGTGGCCGCTGCCCTGCAAAGTAGCGCGAACCTTCGAGAAGAGTGGGCCCAGCGGGGACCTGAACCGTTTCCCGGCCTCTGGTTGGCTGGCGCCCAGACTCGCAGTAGTAGGGCTCGTGCATCTGACTGCTGTTTACTCCGTAGACCATCGATGGGATCGAGGATTCAGTGGTGTGGGTGCACCATCAGGCGGTGTGGCGATAGACAGGGGCAAGACCACTCTGACGGCTGCTGCAGCAGAATGTCCCAAACCCATCGACTTGCATCGGCACTCATCGACGATGGCTGCCGAAAAGAAAGATGCGGACCAATCGTACCGACGCCCTCCCGGCGTGTGCACAGCAAAGTCATCAACCAGCACCAACCCGCCAACCCGTCGCTGTCGTCCAGGCCTGAAGCCTCGATGAGCTCTGAGGAGCCTCTGATCGTGTTGGAAAGCTAAGCGGTCGAGCAATCGGGGCATTGAGCCTTGGATCGGGGTTTGCTCGTCCCCATCCACAAACCCCTTCGCGATGCCACCCACCGCGAGGCTGGTCTTGGCTCTCTCACGCTCTGGCGCTCTGGCGTTCTGTCTGGCGGCGCCCTGCGAGACGACTGAAAATTAATATTCTCGTGGGATCTTCCCGCCCCTGGACCGCCAAACGCCCTCCATTTGCTCTTCCGTGTCTCGGATCCATCCATTCACCCATCTATCCATCCATCCATCCATCCATCACCACTTCAGCTCTTCCTCGCACCGATTTCCTCTCCTAAAACCATCTTTGCTGGTATCTCATCCAGCAGCCTACCTTGCAAGTCTACTGCTACGCCCTCAGTACCTCCACAGTACTTCGCACTCCTCGTAGGAGACCACAAGGCTCTACCGTACCTGCTACATCACCACCTCTTCGGCTGGTAGCCTGCATCCTCACCCTCATCCACCTTCGCCTCCGCCTCCGCCTCCGACAGAATCCGCGTCGTCCTGTGCCACCAGTACCACACCACTCACCACAGCTCCCCCAAGCCGCATCACCCTCATCTCCCTCGTCTTTCCATGCAGCTTCGCGACTGGGTCCACCTCACTGCCGCTTTACTGCTCCCGCACCAGCTTCAATTTACTCCAGACTTACGCCTCCCCACTACCGCCAACCTCTTGAGCACTCGTTCCTTGCTCAGTCAACGCGTCCGGCTCTGGGTTTCTGCAACTGGCACCGGCGATTCTTCTACTACGGTATCTCAGTCGGGTCTCCCAAAACCTGTCAGCTTCCGTGCTCCCTCTGCCTCTGCCTAAGGCGGACGTCGAGGCCATCCACGCCTCGTTGCCTTCTTGTAGCCATCACACTTCCGAGGGCTTCCACCGCGAAGGGCATTACCTTGGAATATCCGGGCAGACGCCCGTCATCATCTACAACCTGGTGCCATTGTTTTTGTGAGTCTCCTCTCAGGGTCTTCCAGTCACCCCTCGCAGCACCCTGTCTCGTCAGATGACAATGGCTACCTCCCTCGATCGATCGATCGATGAGAATCCTTTGGCCAATCACACTTCCTTCCCCTCAGGGTCCGAGGGCAAATTTCACTTGACATATCTCCCTACACCGGTTGCATCTTCGCCTTCTTCTTGTTCATCATTCTAATACCTTCTCTTCTCATAATCTAAGACGTATCAGTCTCTTCTCATCAAAGAGGTTTTTTTTACGTCACTGCCTTCAGAACCTGAGGTTGGTGCCAAGTATCAAGACTGGCCTTCTATCAATTTTAACAAGTTCTCCCAGTAACATCGCTTGATAATGACATCGGCCATCTCGTCTACAAACTCATCTTCTTGTTGAGACGATGAACTCGACCGAGGGACAATCACACAAAAACCAACCCCCAACTGGCCCGAATGGTCACCCTCTCCCACGAAGAGCTGAGCCCTCAAAGTCCGTGACACTGCGTCACCACGCTTTGGCCCGCGATGCCTCGAACCGAAACATGCCGGGCTCTGCTCTACGACAAGAGACAACCATCCCTTCTATTTCTCGACGAGTCTCATCCAATGAAAGCCATGAAACAGGACAGAGCGATCCCAAGAATTGGTTTGATCAGTCAAATGAGAACCCAGCAGCAAACTTTGGTAACGGCGCTATGGATGGTAAATGCACTCTGAACTCTCTCATCCATGCTAGTTAGACAGCTGACCCGGCTGTAGTTGACCCTCCCTTCTTTCAGAGGGACTCGGAAATGTCCAACGAGGACAAATCATTCGCCTACAACCATCAGTTGACTACGACGAAACTCACGACGGCGCCTCAAAGCAGCAGTGCCGACGATTTTCGAAGCGTCATTGACGACTTGACGGTCGAGATCCAGAACTTGAAGGAGGAGTTGAAACGATACAAGCAAACAGGCCCAGACATGCTCAGGAAAGAGAAACTCTTTGAGATCAAGGTCCACGGGTTACCGAACAAGAAGAAGAGAGAACTGGAAGCAACACTCCGAGACTTTGCTGCCGGTCTCGGAAGTTCACCAGATGCATCGTCGTCCCAGAGGAACAAGAAATCATCATCATCCCGTCATGCGAACCGAGATCGCATGTATTCTGCATCCGGATCCATGTCCAAGCATGCATCTTCATCTTCCGGCTCCAACTTCCCACCCGCAGATTCCGCTTACGCCTCAATGTCGGTTGGCGCCAAGTCCTCGGGCCCGTCCCTGGCACGGCCCATGAAGGGTTCGAAGGATGCAAACCAGAAAAAAGTTCAGAATTATTTGAACGACATCCCCGAAGGCCTCTACCCGCGACACATGATCATGACGGAAAGGGAAAGAAAGAAGCTTGTCGTGCGTCGTCTCGAACAGCTATTTACGGGAAAGATCGGCGGTCGCCATGTGCAGCAGAAACAAATCGTCCTGCAGGAAGGCAAACCCGGCGAAGCCTCGATCGCAGTGGATACCCAACCACGAGTCCTGACCACACTGCACGAACCTCCCAGCCTAATGACACTGCCAGAATTGGCACGTGAGGCCAAAATCCACCCCTCGGAGCAACAAACCTTGGGGAAGAGCAGCCGACCAAGAGACGAAGGATCTGCATTCGCCTCTCATGGCGACCAGACGGAACCCAGCAGTAACAACCACAGTACTGGTTCCGTGGGACCCAATCCGTCTTCGCCGTCGCGACCTTTGGCGCCAGAACAGCGACCCACCCGACCCCGAGATCTGGATCCCGACCGGACCCAAATTCCCTCTGAAAACATGGATTATATTCGGCACCTTGGCTTAGCGCCTCCGAAACTATTGCCGGAGCAGAGTATGGTACCCGAAGATGTCCATCCTGACGCTGATGGTTGGGTCTACCTCAACCTACTCTGCAGTTTAGCTCAGCTGCATATCGTCAACGTCACCCCGGATTTCGTTCGTTTAGCCGTCTCAGAGTTTAGCTCTCAATTTCAATTGTCCTCAGACGGCCGCAAGATTCGATGGCGAGGCGGGTCACAGGGCACCAAGTTCAGCAGCGACAGTTCTGGATACAACTCTCAACAGAGTCCATCCCACACTGACACAGATGACTCAAACACCAAATCACGAAAGCGCCAGAAGACAGGCCGCTCAGTCGGCGACGAGCAACCGGACGGTTCCACCAAGAAAGTCTCCAAATTCGGCGCCCCAATCCTTACTTCTTCCGAGAGCTTCCACTACAAACCCATTCTCGTCCATCGAGATTCTTCAAACGGCCGCACATCCATGGACGAGACAATCTCGTCTTCAGGACAGCATGAGGAAAGTAACGGCGATGAGTCTCGATGGGGCTACAGCGGATCAACATCAAACCAGAAGAAACGGCGCCACGACGGCGCCATCATCTACTACAGTGGAGCACTTTTCTGCACAGACCTGTCGGGTGATCCAGGAGATGTATCCACGTCGTCCAATATCCTTTCAGCCACTCAAACTACGCAAGATGAACAGCAGCAGCCTCATTTTGATCGTTCTTCCCGTCGGAGAACATCCTTTGGGTCGTCGATCAACTACGGCCCATTGGGTGATGGGTCACCCCTCCAAGGGTCAAGTTACGAAATGGACGTTGATGGTGCCGAACGAGCACCGAGCCCAACTACCGCCGAAACTGGGGTTGTCAATGATGTCGATCTTGACTTGGTCTGGTCAGATAATGATCAACACATTGATCTCCAACCATTAGAGCCCTGCGGGCTCGGAGGTGTCCTGCCCGATGACCATTTCATTGTGGTTGTGACAACTAAACGACCAAAGGAAGAAGCTTCGCCGCCCAATCCATCACATCAGATGTCAAATGAAAACACCGACGCCATCATCCGTCGCATGGTTTCTACGTCCGCATCGCCCGATCTCCGTCCGTCGGAACTGTTTCCCGAGCACAAGACTCAGCCCCAGTTGAAAATCGAATATGTATCTGGCGGTATCAAGCGTCTGCCACCCGTTTCGCTACCACCCCCTGCCATGTTCCTCCCGCCGTTCAGTGCCGACGATTCCACGACTGAGGATATGGATGACGACGATGACGACGATACCGATTCGTCCAATGAACTGATAGGTCGACGAATGAATCTTCACCGTTCCAACGACTATCCTGACGGGATTGACCTCAGCAGCGGTGATGAGGATGGTGAGGATCCAGATGATTCTCCTGGAGAGCACAACATGTACGCCGTTACGGCAGACACCAGAGCGCAGGCTCTGCCAACTCGTAGCAGATCCGGCCTGCGTCGAGGATCCAGCAGCGTTGCAGCAGCAGTAGGAACAGCACGTGAGGGAAGCAAGAGTACCGCTACAGAAAGAACAGTTCCCACCGGCAATGCTTCTGATGGTATTGCTGATGAAACTTCGAGTGGGTATAGCAGCAGTAGCGAGGAGAGCTCTTGAAACGTCGAGCCCTCCGCTATGCTCCACGCCATGTCATGATTCAAGATCACGTTCTCGGCGACACTTTTAATTGCCGCAAGCAGCAGAAGCGGTTTGCTTTTACTCTACTTTCAATGGCTTTTTTTTTGCCAATCATTATGAACGGAGTTTGGTTATACCTGTGGTGCGGGAAAAGCCTTGACATTTGGCCCGGCGTTTTTAGGGACAAGAAGGATAGTGATTCCCCGGGCTGGGAACTGAGAATCATTGCTGCATATTTGTCGTGCTCGTCACAGGATTTTTTTGGAAAGAGCAAATTCACCTATTGATAGAAGCGTGAGGAATGATGAATCTCAGTATGAAACAGAAATGAATCCAACGTGAATAACCCAGTAGTGCTCACACAATTCCTGCTTCTCAGTGTTGTTCTTAAAGTGCTTAGCCTTACTCAATATCATCAGACAGATAAGGCAACACTGTCGACAATACAGTAACCAACACACCTGAACTGATACACTTACCATGGCTTTCGACCTGGGCTCCTGTTAAAACGGGCAGGCCGCCTTCTCTAGCATACCCCACAAGATAGCAAGTCTGGACATCTAGTCTCTTTCTGGACTGACAACCTTCTGAGGAATGCCATTAGCCGTCAAATCCAACACAAATCCCGCTTCTATCAGTCGTTCTCGGAGAAGGTGGTGTGGAACTTCTTCAGCGCTGGCACAGCCTTCCTTGATAGCAATGGCAACCGCGAAGGCGCTGACTTGCCCCAGGGTTGTAAAGGTATGTTCTGTGCGAACAAGCCCGTGGCCTAGATGAGTACTAGAGGGCGACCCCGGGGTCAACAGATTGCTGCACTGAGAGGCATGAGGGACAATTGCCTTGAACGGCACCAGGAACGGTTTCCATGGCGGTCCCTCGTTCCAGATGAAACCGTCATCGTAAACGGCGCCGTTCTTGACGACTCGGCGAACGGCGTGGACATCCTTTGCTACTGTTAGGTTGTATTGGTCGTGTAGGCCTGACGCGTTGATCTTACCATCGGCCACAAGTTGACCAGAACTGGATCTTCGACTTGAATAGCAGGAACGTCGTGATCGTGCCATTTTGTGGTGATGATGACATCGTCTCGCATCATGCGGCGGACGCCACGGACATACATGCGACGAGGAAAATGGTTGTTGTCAACAAACTCGTCTTTGGCATAGCCCCAGTTGCTCCATTCCGCGCGGACTTCTTCGGGTAGGGAAGGGTCATTGGCGAGGAAGTAGAGCTGGCCTGAGAAACGCCAGTGTCAGCAACCTACGACTGACCCCTTTATTTTCATCCCAGCCTACCTCGTTGCCAGTTTTCCAGGTTCTTGAGTAGACGTAAGCGGGTGGCTCGATCAGCTTCGAGGTACTCGAGGGTGCGTCCGGGCATGTCGAATCCGAGGCCGAGGGGTGTGCTGCCAATCAAGTCTGTCTTACCATTTGGCACAACAGCAGGAGGTGAGAAGATTTCACCGCCGGCTTCTACATATCGGTTATAGATAACGTACTGGGACGGATCGTAGTCTGCGGGCTTTTGAAAAGGCACGCGATTTTCCGCACGGTTTGTCAGGCAAAGGCGCCATGAGGAGGCTTGGACATTGTTGTCGCTGTGGGTTTCATATTTCGTCAGCCAAATGTCGAAATCGCAGCTCAAGAGCTCCACGACTATGGAAAGACCAGCATGCGAGTTGATATTGCTTACCCATCGCCCTCTGCACCAAGAAGCTCGGGCTGGACAGTGGGGATTGCACCGCTGTCAGGGTTCCCCTTTTCGTTGTAGGGATCGACGGGCACCTGGAGGTTGGAATACTTTGAGTCGTGGCGAACGCCCGCCATAGGCTCGTCGAACTCGGTCGTGGATTCTCGACCAATCGCGTAGTTGACACCAGCGGCAGCGAAGAGGTCGCCCTCATAAGTGGCGTCGACGAAGTACGGCGCCGAGAACTGCTGGCCGTCTTGGGTGAGAATACTGGTGATTGCCGTGCCATTCTTGATGACTCCTTCGCCGTTGCCCGTGCCTTTGAGGAAGGTATTAGTGAAGACTTGGATATTCTCTTCCTCTTGTAACCAATCGAGAATGGCCTGCTCGCCAACATGGCACTCATATCGCCATAGGCTCCTGTCTTTGGTCCGATTGGCTCGGGCCTTGTCGAACTCGCGCAATCGATCTGGACCATAGGCCGAGATGACTCGTCGGTACAGCTCCAGCACCAAAGGCCCGATGGTCAATGAGTTTTGGAAGTTGGGCTCACGGGCCGAGTCAGTGCATGAACGCCTTTGAGAGCGGAGTTGACCTACTTGCGAGTCGAGATCGGCTCCGCCAGCTCCCTCAACAGCAATGCCACCAATGTGAGCGCTCTCCTTCAGCAAAGCCACCGAGAGATTCAGACGGGAGGTCTGGATAGCAGCCGCCACGCCGGAGCCTGTGCCACCAACGACGACGAGGTCGAACTCATGGCGACGGGGTGGCGGACACGTCTCTCGGTCCGCGGCCGCCGATGATGACATCAACAAGAGTTGTATGCTTGAGGAAGAGCTTCATGGTCAGCTTCTTGGAGCACCTAAAGGAGGGCTAAGCAAGGACAACGGCAATTCCATACATACCGTTGGCGTTGCAGGAACCGTCAAAGAGTCTGCGCTTTCAGTGGTTCGGAACTGTACTCTGGGGAAGCGTGGAGAGAATGCGGGGAACCCTGTACCGACGTGTAAACTTTCTTCCTGTCAGAGACAAAGAGCATGGAAGGATGCAAACGCCTAGGCTACGGTATTCCATAAAGTGTGCTAAGGCTCACGCCAAATCACGAGTATGGATGTTCGCCTATCAGGAAGGATAAGTCAAAGGGTACATGTACTTGCACCTAGATCAGGTGGCAACAGAAGTTCCAGCAAGCCCTCCCGGCAAGCGGGTGAAACAAAACGCCGCACACCAAGGTAGCTCTACTCTCTTAGTAGCTCTTTGCTTAGACTTAGGTTCCCTTAAAACTAAGATCACTAGGGCTAAGGAAAGTAAACTAGATATATAATTATATTATATTATTAGTATTTATAAAGATATCTTATTATACATCCTTTAGGCCTATATATAAGACAGCTTCTTTCTAGTGTGCGGTACTTTCTTTCACCCGCTTGCTCGGTTTCCACTATTACCAACGATAACGTCAAGCCGGGATATTTTAGTCGAACTCTCGGCCAACTAGAGACTCCATAAGGCTAGCACTTAGCGTGATCCTTCTAGTGTGTAGATCAATACGCAATATGTAGTATAATTCCTGACCGCCACCAGGCATCAGACCTTGCAGGCTCGTCAATCACCGGACCCAGAAGAGTTCCCGACCGCCTTCGGCTCTACATTTCAGCTTAACCCGGGTTCATACCCGTCGATGGATTCACACTCTGTCATGGAGTCAAAATAGCTATGAGATAATACAAGGGTGATTTTCTATATATTTATGACGGTTGTGTAGACAGTTACAATGACGACTCATCAGGGAACGAAGGTGCTCCAACTCGCGTATCGTCTAAAACCACTCCTTGCCTCGTCAACTGATCTCGAAGACCATCATACGGAACATCTTGGAGTGCGCACCCTCGGGAGATTGCAATGTCAGAAGCATTAGCACATGCCTGGCCGATCGCATAGAATTGATGCTCCAGTCTCACAGCACCTACAAGTCCAAGTCAGTCACCGTTATACAAGGCTTTTCGGGATAATCCTACCATATCCCACATGAGACGAGCTAGGGCAAGTAACTGTGATGAAATTGACCGCCTGCTTTCTTTTCGGCACGAGGGCGCGATAGGAGATACCAAATGGGCGCCATTTATGTCCGTCTTTAAAGATAAACCCTTCATTATGCACCTTGCCATCTCGTAGTATCCGACGTACGCTATGGGTGTCAGTTGGCCAATACGCTACAGCAACAGGGTCTTTAACAGGTTCTGAGCCACCGTCGCGTGATGCAGTGGCTTCTGTGATGATGTAGTCGGAAATCATGCGCCGGGCATCGCGCACGTAGAGCTCATATGGGAAATGGTTGTTGTCGGGGAATTCGTCTTTGCAGTATCCGAAGCGAGACCATTCTTGACCATATTTTTCCTTAGAGAGTCAGCAAAAAGGAACCCGGGCAAGGAGATGTAGAGGGTGCCAATTACCGGGACAGCGGAATCTGTTGATACAAACCAAAGTAGTCCCTTGGTGAATCTTGCCGTCTCTTCCAGAATTTCCTTGCGCTTTTCGTGAGACGCAACAGGCCACTCGTCGTTCATTCCAAGCAAATCAGTGGACAGCGCGCCTTCAGAGCCGATGAGGTCTGTCTTCTCACCTGGCAGACGTTTCCGTGGCATGTAAAACTCACCGCCGGCCGCTAGGTAGCGTCTGTGTAGTTCATAATGCGCAGCATCGTAGCCATCTGGTTTATAAAACGGTACCCGATTGTCGGCATCGTCTGTTACTGGAAGCCGGTACGAATAAGACTGGAGGTGCAAGTCGCCGTCACCCGGATTGCCAAATGGCTCGTCTGAAATGCCGTAGATGAGACCGCTCGAAGGATCACCCGGCTGGACGTAAGGATCTACGTCGACATCGATCTGACGATAGAGAGTCTCGTTGCGGACACCAGCCAGAGATTCTCCGTAGACGGACGACGCCTCGCGGCCTCGTGTCCAGGTGATACCTGCGGCGGCGAGGAGATCGCCCTCGTAAGAAGCCTCCACAAAGATTTTTCCCGACACCAAATCACCGTTCTCGAGACGAATGGCTTGAATGAGACTGTCAGAGCGGTGGACTACGTCGCCTGACTCGGCCAACGGTGACTTTACAGGTGGTTAATACAAAGAAGATGGCGGGGATCTACGTGTGAGCAAACCTTGATGATGGTGATTGAAGGGTTCTCTGCCAGCCAGTCGAAAATGACTTTTTCAGCCACCCTCGCCTCGAAACGCCAGATGTCTGGATCTTTAAGAGCTTTACCAACGACCTCGTTGAGTCTTTCGATCCTGTTGTAGACGTGGCTGATTCGCTGGTGCAACTCCAGGCTGAGTCCACCGACCGTAGTACTATTCTGGAACTCGGCTTGGTTGTCGATGTCAGTGGCGCCGAGTCCATTGATTTGGATCCCTCCTATGTTCGGTGTATGTATTAGTAAAGCCTCATATGGTCTTTGTACTGGGCGTCGTACCAATATGCTCCTGTGGTGAAATCAGAGCGACGGATCGACCTAACCGGGCAGCTTGTATGGCCGTGGCCACTGCGCCGGATGTAGAGCCAAACACGACCAGATCGAATGTTTGGGACATGGCTGGAGTAGACGGTATTGGAAGCTCCCTGGAGGTTGAAGTGGGTGCTTGGATAGCCAGGTGTTTCGTTAACAAAAGATGTCATACTCTCTTGCCAGGCTGTCTCATTACAACAACGCTACTAGGGAAGAACTCTCATCCCGACCCTGGTTGTGCCCTGTCAGGGGTCTTGTTAAAGCTTCTTCCAAGGGTTTCTTTCCCCTCATCATGCAACTCGGCCTACCCCACACGAACTGTCTCGCTCGGTTCCATAGCCAATCATGGTTTAATCCTCTCAAGACCATCTTGTCAAGGGCTAGGGTGCGAGTACAGGTAAGCTACCCTGAGATACCTTAGGTAGACCTCTTTTTCTATAGCTCTATAGATAGCTTCGGATTATCTCCTCTTATATATATCTAAAGAGGTCAGCTTAAAGTATATTTACTAGATCCTAGGATATTTACTAAAGAACTTATTCTTCATAAAATCCAAGCTTTTAGCTATAAGATATACCTAATTAAGTTACCTGATATATCCCTGCTTTTAGCGCACCAGTCAGCTCTCTGTTACATCTCCCCACCGAAGTTGAGCGAAGGAAACTGCAATTCCCCCAACCTCTCCCCACAACGTTCATATATTCCCCAGACGGGGTTACCAAGAGTGGAGGTCTCGGAAAACAGAGCCCGGTTTGGTCCCGCGGAGAATGGCCGTATGGTACCCAGGCAGTCCGTCGCCTTCAACGGACGGATCACTTGACGGGAATAAAGCTGTGCGAATCCTCCTGTAGTCAAATATTCGCTATGTAAGCTACTGCCGAACAGAAAAGGGCTTTTTTCTTCTTCTTCCCATCAATCCTCTCCCTCACTCTCGCCTCTCCTGACTACTTGCATCTTAACTTGGCCAACATGGGTCGCGGCGTGTTTGCAGGCAGAGCCGCGTTGGCTCAGGCGACACCGCGGCTGATGGCATTCTGTACAATCTATGCCCTCGGGGGCATTTTCTTCGGCTAGTAAGTTTGAGTCTGCCACACTTGGAAAAGTCGCTGATCATTCATGTTAGTGATGGAGCCTCCTTTGGCGGTGTCTAAGCTATGGATCCGTTCATGCGGACTTTTGGGAAATGGGACTCCAGCAAGGAATCGTACTATCTTCCAGGACAGCTGCAGTCCCTCATGAACAGCCTTCCCCTCATTGGAAAGTTCCTCGGTACTATTGTTGTGGGTCCTATCATCGAAAGGTTTGGTCATCGTTATACCATGGCCTTTACCTGCTGTATACAAGTTGTCGGGCCCATCAGTGAGTATCTTGGCCGCGTAGTTGAGTACATTCTGAGCAAAAGCGGCTGATTGCGGAATCCCTTTTTCATTCATTTAGTTCAAGTTACGAGCAAGGAAGCAACACAGTTCATTGTTGGAAGATTCTTGGTTTATACAGCAGTTGGTCTTGTTGAGAATGTGGGTTTGAATGGCTCTTCCAAGATTCAGTCCTGGTCGCAATCAACCGCGTGCTGACTGTGTTTAAATAAAGGTCGTTCCGACATATCAATCCGAAATCGCACCGAGTGCCTTGCGCGGCTTCTTCGTCGGCTCGATCCAGCTTTGCCTAACGACCGGTTTCCTGGTCGCCGGTATTGTCAACGAATCCATGTCCCGAAAAACAAACAACTCCGGCTGGCAGATTGCAACGGCACTCCAGGCTCTGCCAGCTGTTATGATCCTCTGCATGCTCTGCTTCACCCCAAACTCGCCTCGCTGGCTCACCTTCAACGACCGCCACGAAGAAGCTCTCCAGGTTCTCAACTCAATTCGGCGAAAGGAAGATGTAGACAGGGGGCTTCCTGAGCTTGAGCTTGCCTTGATGAGGGAAGAGGGTCAGGTTGGAAAGAGAGAGAAGGGTCCCTGGAAGGACCTTTTCAAGGGAAACAACCGAAGAAGAACTGGGTACATGACTTCCCAGCTTGTTCTCTGCCTCGTTAGCTGACTGTTTATGCAGAATCGCCTGTATCGTCATGTCTTTCCAGCAGCTTACTGGCGTAACTTTCAGTTCATCCTACGGCCCAACATTTTACCGCTCTGTTGGTCTTGCCGACATGGCCTTTGTCTATGCTGTACGTGGGCAATATCAAGCTACGCGACGCTCGTCTGCTGACCAAAAACACCAGGTTGTCAACAACGCCACGTCTGTAGTGACTGCCATGATGGCCATGGTCTTCTTAGATGCGTTCGGTAGGCGTACACTTGTCGTTCACGGTGGCTGGTCTCAGGGTGCTTTCCTCGTCGCTATTGCCGCCTTGGGTCGTATCAAAAACCCAAACGTGCACGAGAGCAATGGCATCGTCGCTGGAATGCAGCTGTATACATGCATTCTTCACATGACCCTTGGCCCTGGCGCATACATCACCGCTGCTGAAGTCGGCACCCAGGCCTTGCGTGAGAAAACCATGGCTCTTTCGGTAAGTATCTTGTGATAGTTTGGCTGTCAGACATGTAAAGCGAATGAAGCTGACAGTACCAGACGGCTGTGAATGTCGTCGTCGGTTTCGCCGTTGTATTTTGTACGCCGTATGGTTTACGCAGGTTTGGATCTGCCCTCGCCTATATCTGGGGCGGTTTTGCTATCCTGTCTTCGATATGGGCCTGGTTTTTTATGCCAGAACTGAAGGTACGTTCACTACTTATGCGCGGGTTTCCTTTTTTTCTTGGGTCTCCCGCCTCTAGTATTTTTATACCTTATACAATGTGCACTGATCTTTTCAAAGGGTCGAAACTTGGAGGAGATCGACGAGCTGTTCGAGGCAAATCTACCCGCCTGGAAATTCAGCAAGTATCAGACGGAGGGGCTCACTCATGAGCTGGCTGCGCTGGAGAATGGCGAGACTCTTCAAAAAGTCATCAAGGAGGATATTGAGGCCAATCATGTCGAAACTCGGCAGTAGGTGGGAGCTACATGGCATGAGTCTGAGCTGGGTTACATAGTGTGATCAGGATGTGCAATTCCTCGTGATGACCCGTTGAGGTTCCTGATCCCACGCGAGAACATAGGTCTTAGGTACTCGATCATGCAAGATGTAGATACATAATGGCAGTACATACTAACGGCACATATCACACTGTTCTACAAATGCCTTTGTGTTGGTCGGGTTGTCAGCGATTTTGATGCTGTAAAGTGCCTGCAAAAGGCCGTGCAGACGACTAGACCGAAGGGCATTTCAACACTCCTCGGGATGGTCCGAACAAGCCCGTAAGCCGTAATCGGCGACGCTTAAGTTTGAGGCGTGTGAGTGTAAGCTCTAGGTAGACTTGTCAATAACGCCCAATAACACCAGATGAGACATGTCGCGCTGTCACGTGATACACAGTACGTCACCCCATCCGGGCTCCCGTCCGCGTCATCTCGAAGCCATCAGACAGTTCGACGACGAGACAACATCGTCCTCGAGTACGATTCGCCTTTTAGAGGATCAATTAACGTTTGAACCTCGTCCTGACCTTGTTGCGAAATGCATTGTTCCTGGAGAGCCTGTGTAGCTCTGCTGGCCGCTGCTGCCAGTGCTCCGGTCAATGGAGCTAAGGAGGTCAAGAATGTTGCCATCATTGGTAGGTGCCGTGAACTCCTCAGTGTGCTTAATATAGTTGCCTTATCTCCATGGAGTTTGGAGCGCTCTTCTCCGACAACATGCAGCATCATGTACTTTGCTTTCGTGGCATGAATGCCAATTTGACCATGTCGCCTTGATGCCACTTCGCCGAGTCACTGATGCTAACAAGAGACTCTAGGCGCTGGCGCAGCGGGCTCTTCAGCAGCGTACCACCTGCAGAAATTCGCCGACGAAGAAGGATTGTCCATCAACATCACCATTTTTGAAAAGACGGAGCGTATCGGTGGTCGTTCACTCACGCTCGAAGCTTATGATGACCCCTCTCAGCCCATTGAGCTCGGAGCTTCCATCTTCGTCGAGATCAACCAGATCCTATTCAATGCGAGCCAGGAATTCAACCTCCACACAGGTGACCCCCACGAGCCGGAGAAGGGCGAAGTCACCGCTATCTGGAACGGCAAAAAGTTCGTCTTCGAGACGACGGAGGGCTCGTCCTGGTGGTGGGATGTCACCCAGATGTTTTGGAAGTACGGCCTGGCACCTTACAAGGCGGTCAAGCTTGTGAAGAGCGTCGTCGGCAGGTTCATGCAGATGTACGATGCGCCACATTTCCCCTTCCGATCCCTTACCGAGAAGGCATTCGAACTTGGTTTATTGGATATCACTGGAGTGACGGGAGAACAATTTCTCGCTCAGAACAATGTTTGTTTTCCGACAGGGCATTGTAGCTCACGCAGCTGACTTGGTTCAGATTGATGCTCGATTCGGTCGTGACATTTTACAAGCTGCGACGAGGGTCAACTATGCTTCCAACCTGGCTTTCATCCACGGCCTCGAGACCATGGTAGGTACGTCAGGTCCCATTACGGTGCCATGCTAATTCCCATCAGGTATCATTTGCTACTGATGGCGCTATGGCCGTTCAGGGTGGGAACTGGCAGATATTCGACAAGATGGTAAGTGCCAGCGGAGCTTCGGTGTATCGCAACACATCAGTGGCCTCTATCTCGGCAATCCAGAAGAAGACGGAGGCCTCTCCGCCCAAGTATGCCATCGCCACAAAAGACCCTCTTGTTGAATCAAGCTCGCACGAGGAATACGGCGTCGCCTTTGACAACGTCGTTGTGGCGTCTCCCTGGCAGTTCAGTCATATTAGCGCCGGCGAGGGAGTGCTTCAGCATGCTATCGACGAAATTCCATACACAAAGCTCCATGTCACGCTGTTCGCTTCGCCGCTGAAGCTCACTGCCAAGTTCTTTGGTCTTTTCCCAGGAACCAGAGCGCCTAGCAACGTCTACACAACCCTGGCTGAGGGTGATGAGCCCAAACTGGGAGCCGATGGCGTTGGTAGCACTGGATTCTACTCCGTCAGCACGCTAAAGACGGTGGTCAACCCGAGAACCGGGAAGCGGGAGTATGCGTACAAGATCTTTTCTGCAGAACCAGTTACTTCTGGGTTCCTATCAAAGCTCCTTGGCACGGAAATCCCCGACACTTTTGTTTCTACTGAGGATGAGGAAGGCGGCGAGGCGGCGGTCAAGCCCATCTCGTGGTACCGGCCCCACTGGTTCTACTCTTACCCGATGCTGCTTCCTCGCGTCACGTTCCAAGACCCCATCATTGGTGATGGCCTCTACTACACGTCTGGGATGGAGAGCTTCATCTCGACCATGGAGACGAGCGCACTGATGGGTAAGAACGTTGCTAGGTTGATTGCAGATGACTTTGCTGGCATCTCGCGGACCGGCACCGAGGGGGCTTCTGATGAGTTTGTTGAGGGTTCTGGAGAGCTGTGATTGCACGGGTACATGAATGACATTAGTTTGGATAGGAAGTTTGCCTAGCCTGGGTTCTTTGCAAATAGCATACTTTTGAGTCTTGCGATAAATTGCTTTTGTGTTTTGCGTAAAATATGTTCGTGCAGGTTGAAACGGGGTAGACTTCAAAGCACTTGGTCATTGAGACCCAAGGATGATGGAGATTAGGGTTCGTTCACAGCCCTCCGAATGGGCGCGAACAGAAGCGAGTTACCGGTTAACAACACCTGGTTGTCTGAAATTCAGATTGTATAAAGCGATGCAGTCAAATAGACAGTTAATTCATGTGTAAGTGGGAAGTAAGATGAACAGGGTAGGGAGATTCTGGGTGTGGCGCATGACCAGGCTGGTCTAGGGCGGCGCCACCGTCATTTGTGGCGAAAACGACCCCTCCTTCTCATTCACCCCTCCAACCGCGGCGGCCTTGAGCTGAGGAAAAAGTACACAAAAAAAGGCACCGCAGATTTGTTATGACGCACGGCGCCGCTCCCACCTGCTTGGCCCAACGTGCTAACGTGCCAGCGTGCTAACCTAACGCCGTCCTGACTCTGCGTAATCCTGGTTCTGTGATCACCCGCCACCCAACCAACTCACGCTCACGCTCACACACACACTCTCGCACTCACAAAGTCGTACATCCTGCCTGCTTGCTTGCCGCTTGCCTGAGGTACCTAGCCTACCAACCTACCTACCTACTTCTTGCTTTCCTTGCCGCAGGTGTCCGGCCTTCTTTTTTAGCGTTTGCCTGGTGGCCTCTCTCCGCCGTTGCCTGACGTACTTATACCTGTTCAGGCGTCATCGTCAACTTCTGCGGTCCTTCCGCTGCCTTCTTCTCCCCAAACACCCAAACACTCAAACACCCAAACGCTCATGAACAGCGCTGCGACTGCTTGAGCGAAGCACACGCACTCCTTGCCGCAAGCCGTGATAGTCGCCTGCCCATCCTCCGGCCGTTCCTTCCATCGCCAGCATGTTCGTTATCCGGAATGGTAAGTTTCCCATTTTGCTTGTGCCCCGCGCTCTGTGGTTCCCCTCCCCTCCTTCCCCCTCCGCCCGTTGGCTGGTGGCTGTTGGCTGTTGGTTGCCTTACTGGTCGTCGGTTGTCGCCCTTGCTTTCAACAAAGACGACTGGTCACAGCCTCAGCCAGCCTCGCTGTGCGCCTTCCCAACTCCGCATTCTTCCTTTCGCATCCATCAACTTTTCTCTGCCTCTTCGCCTTCCCCCTCGTCATTTAGATTTATCGTGGTCCTCTTCCACGTGCAGCCATCCATCCACCCTCTGGTGCTCCACCCCGGCAACCCTTAAACTAACGCGTCTCTCCCTTCACAGTCAGCAAACTCATCTTCGGTTCAAGCACCCTGGAAGCACTGATTGAGCTCCCCCAAGGCCAACTCTACCTCGTCCGACCTCTGTCGCCCAAGGGCTACTCCGAACTCATCTTCAAAGACTCGGCCATTCGCATCCGTCGCACCAACCAAGACTTCCAATACCAGCTCGTCGTCCAACGTGTCTTTGAGGAAGGTGAAGCTGAACTTCTCGCCGAAGAGGAGGGTGACGACGCTGCCATCGACGCTCTCGCCTCCGAGAAAGACGAAAAGACCTTCTTGCTCGACGAGGCCCTACACTTCCGTGTCGAAATCCGGCAAGACGGCGATAAGGTCCTGGCCTGGAAAGATCTGAGCGGAGATACTGGTGACATCTACCAGTTTGTCTGCGACCCCTCTGTCACCTCAAACCAGGTGCAGCAGTTCGTGAGAGTATCGCACGAGTGCCAGTACGAACGAAAGTACCGCAGGTCGCATACCACCGCCACGGGCCACGACCTACAACAGTTCGAAGTCCAGGAAGAGGACCCTATCCCACCAGCTAGCCCTATTCACAGCCCGACCCTCGCTCGCTCCATCGAATCCGTCGACCAGATGTTCTTCAAAGCGAACACGGCCAACACGGTCGCCAAGCGGGAGCCTGCCTCCATCCCCGAGCAGGAGATCGACGTGCCCGAGCTGACTGGCCCCAGCGCTGATTCTCCTCCAGAGGCTCTCGAGATCTACGCTGCCGTCCCTGCCGAGCTCCACCTCTTCGACCCGCAACCTGGACACTTTGCCATGGTTGATGATGCCGTCGTGACTACTGTCTCTGAGGTTGGGAAGTGGGAGTATTGGCTACAGATTGAGAGCAAGGAAAGGGCCTGGCTCGGGACTCCTGTCGTCGCCGACTTCAACCCCGTCTTCGACTTCGAGTACCTTTCTTTCGTCTTCAACCACTTCAGCGCTGACGGCACTGCCAAATCCTGGTTACTCCGTTTCAGGGATCAGCCAACCCTGGAGAAGTTCCAACATGCCATCATGCAAGCCATTTGGGAGAAATTGAACGAGACCAAGTGGGCCAAGATTCAAGAAAAGGAGCGTGAATACGTCCTTGATTCATTTGGCGACTTGAACATGGAGGACGCCCCTCTTGAAGATCTGGAAGAAGAGGAAGAAGAAGAAGAAGAGGAAGAGGAGCAGGATGACGATGCTCCGCGAGATGAGGAATATGACACCGATGAAGATGAGGACAGCACTTTCCCAAGGAACGCGGACGGTGAGGTCAACTCGCAGCTCGCTGTTGGCTACAAGCACGACCGATCTTTCGTCGTCCGTGGGTCCAAGATCGGCGTTTTCAAACATACTCCCAACAACCGCCTCGAGTTCTCGACCAACATTTCCAAGGTCACAACACCCGCTGGCAAGCTCATGAATCCCAAAAAGGTCATGCTGCACAGCGAGGATCGCGACCTTATTCTCCAGAACGAGATTGACCCCAACAAGCTGTATCGTATGGATCTCGAATACGGCAAGGTCGTTGACGAGTGGAAGGTTCATGATGACATCCCTGTCGTCACCTTCGCCCCTGAGAATAAGTTTGCCCAAATGACATCGGAGCAAACCTTCCTTGGTGTCTCCAACAATGCGCTCTTCCGCGTCGATCCACGACTATCCGGCAACAAGCTTGTTGACTCGGAAATGAAGCAGTACGCATCAAAGAACGACTTTTCTGCCCTTGCTACAACTGAGAAGGGCTATATTGCAGTCGCCAGCAACAAGGGAGACATCCGTCTCTTCGATCGCCTCGGAATTCGTGCCAAGTCTCAACTTCCAGCTCTTGGTGACCCCATCGTTGGTATGGACGTGTCTGCCGATGGCCGCTGGATCCTGGGTACCACTCGCAACTACATCCTGCTCATTGATGCTCAGCAGAAGACGGGTAAGAATGAAGGCAAGCTCGGATTTGAGAAGGGATTCGGAGCCGACTCCAAGCCTCACCCTCGTCGGTTGGCCCTCACTCCTGAACACGTGGCCCAGTTTTATCACGAAACTGGCAAGACCGTCTCGTTCACACCTGCCAAATTCAACACCGGAGAAGGAACCGAGGAGACTAGTATCATCACTGCCACTGGCCCTTACATCATCGAGTGGAATCTCAAGAGAATTCTCAAGGGAACAAAGGCAGCATACAAGATCAAGAGATACGAAGAAGAGGTCAAAGCCGACGATTTCAAATTTGGCTCGGACGCGAACGTCATCGTGGCGCTCCCCAACGAGGTCAACATGGTCGCCAAGCAAAGCCTGCGAAAGCCTACACGGGAGAGCATCGTCGGCGACGTCCGACTCAGTGGTGGACGAAGAGCGTCGGGGAGAATTGGAACGCGAGACAGCGGGCGGTACAAGCTAGGAAAGGACGACATCGTTGACTCGCCTTACTAAGTGCCGTTTGATGCAGCGCGACGATGGCACGAGCGACATGAGAAATTGAGCGTTAACGGGAGAAATATTAATGGGTTCATATACCATGACGATCAGCCGACGAGGAGTTTGAGACGGATTTGAATTCGAATTTCCCAGGCATGGGCTGTGGGGATACTGTCTTGTTTTGCTTAGATACCAACTCGGAAGGGGACACACTTTTGCGTCACAGAGAAGCTTGGAGGTACTGATTGATGGTGTTTTCTTTATTTCGTCATTCCGATGTCCCGTCTTCATTGAGAGACCATGTTTTCACCAACAGATAGCGTTTGTTGAAGCCAACGCAATTGAGAATGGATGATAGTAGAGAGCTCATGGAGTGGCGGCAGGCATCTTGATTTACAACAGCACAACAGCACAACCGCGCAATAGTTATTAGAAATAAACAGCTCAAGTATGCAGACTATAACGGCCTCGCATTCCTTTACTTCCTGCATTTATGTGAGGCTATTCATTACAAACACCTAAATCGAAGACTTGGCAATGTATGCTACGTGTCGTAGCCACAAGAGTGTGCAGGGTTGGAAATGCTATTGCGAGGTGCGCCATTATAATTGTAAAGGCAAAGATATGATACCCAGACCATGACCGCTATACCCTAAACTCGTGAACTCGTTTCCTTCATATCCAGGTGCCAATAGAAAGGCCCATATTGAGAGCCCCTGGTGTCGGTTTACCGAACTAAGCATCGCTAGGCTTCACTGCTTTAGGCTCCTCGGTATGACCGAGACCCAACAGAGACTCTGCTTTCTTCCCTGTCTGCTCAGCTGCTTGTTGCACCTTTTGACCCAGACTCACGACGGCGCCCGAAACGTTGCGCAACGTCTTCTGCTGAGTGTTTTCTGAACTCAACCGTGTCATCTCAGCGACAAAACTAGCACCCCACCAGGCACTGGTGTACTTGAAGACGTATCGCTCGAGCTTCTTGTAGTTGGCCTCGCGCTGTTCAGGGCTCATGGTGACGGCATCATGGATAGCATTTGCAAGCTCCTCTGTGTTCCAGGGGTTGACGATGAGACTGCCGTTGAGGGATTGCGCGGCGCCCGTGAACTCGCTGAGGATCATGACTCCGTGGTTGTCGCGCTGAGTAGCAATATACTCGTAAGACACAAGGTTCATTCCGTCGCGCGTTGACGAAACCAGACAGACGTCTGAGACAGCATACAAAGCAGTCAGCTCATCGAAAGAGACAGACTGATGAAGGAAATGAATGGGCATGAACTCGATGGTACCAAATTTTCCGTTGATACGGCCAACAAGTTCGTTGACCACAGCACGGAGATTTTGGTACTCCTCAACGTCTTGTCTGGAGGGAACAGCCACCTGAACAAGGACGATCTTGCCAATCCACTCGGGGTGCTCCGTGAGGAACACTTCAAGAGCGTGAAGCTTCTGGGGAACTCCCTTGATGTAGTCAAGTCGATCGACACCGACAATGAGCTTGACTCCCTCAAACTTGCGGCTGAGGGCGGCAATACGTTCCTGGACCTTGGGCTTCTTGAGGCCCTCGACAAAGTTGTCCGGGTCGATTCCAATTGGGAAGGCGCCAACAGTTACAAACCGTCCGTTCCAATCGACACCGTTGGGCGTCGTTGGTGTTTCGAGAATGCGGGAACAACTGCTGAGGAAATGGCGAGCGTAGTCGTAGGTGTGGAAGCCGATGAGATCGCAGTCCAGCAGGCCTGTAAGAAGAGCTTCTCGAACAGGCAGAATACGGTAGATTTCACTGCTGGGAAACGGAGTGTGCAAGAAGAAGCCAATTTTGACGTTCTTCTTCGAGTTGCCAAGCTCTTCGCGGAGCATCTGAGGCAGGAGCATCAAGTGGTAGTCATGGACCCAGATCAAGTCACCATCTTGAACATCCTTGATGACGGTCTTGGCAAAGAGACGGTTGACTTCTTGGTATGCGGCCCAAGCGGACTCGTCGAAGGTAATCTCACCGGGGTGATAATGGAAGAGGGGCCAGAGGATGGAGTCTGTAGTTTTACCGATTAGCTTATCTCAAAATCATGGCAATTTTGGTGAGGTGGGCAGGCGTACTCGAGAAGCCATTGTAATGGCGATCCGCAAGCTCATCATCGATGAAGACGGGATGAGCGCCGTACTCGTCCTTGAGGCGGGTCTTCATGTCGTCGACCTCGTTCTCAGGTACCTCGAGGCCGGGCCAGCCATACCATTGGAAACTGGTGGTCTTGCTAAGACCGCTGAGACCAGTTACGAGGCCACCAGAGGACATGGAAAAGCTGTAGCTGCCATCGTCGGAACGCTTGATGGTGATGGGGAGACGGTTGGAGAGGAGGAGCAGGCGGCCGGGGACGGCAACCTCATCGACGGTGCCAGGCATGTTGAAAATGCGTGTGTAGACACTGTGGTTCGGGTGGGGGGAGGTCGAACGGACGAGGATTGCAAGTTGCCTTGGAGGTTTGACCTTGGAGGTTTGAAGGAGCTCGAGAGGAGAAGAGTTGAAAAAAAGAGCAGCTTGGTCTCGGCGCACGTAGCTATCTCACAGTCGTGGTCCGTGGAGGGGCAGGGAGCCGGCCTGGAGCTGCGAGTCTGCGAGGCAAACGGTGGGAGTTGGCAGGGTATCCGGTAATAGATCGCCCCAGCTGTGGAGTTAGCGCAGCGAGCTTTGGGTCGTCGACCAGCAGAACGATGACGCTACTGCGGAGTGCGGAAGATTTGGTCAGGCGATTCCAGACGATTGCAGGGCTGGCGGTTTGGAGGAGGCAAGAGCCGTCTGTGATGTCGGAGATGAGTGTTGTGATCGCCGTGTAATGTAGACAGCAGCGTTGGAATGCAGGAGGAAGAAGCGGCAAGAGGACGAAAAATGAGGCCAGTCGGTGGCTTGGAAGAGCACCAAATGAGGGGACGGAAGAGGCAAAGGAGGGGGGTAGTACGTAGTAGGAGGAGGAGGGGCAAGCCAGTACGTACCTAAAGGTACTTACCTTGTTGAATGGGCGATAGGTAAGTCAGTAGGCCCAGGTACTAACGAACACTGTCGGTGGTACTTTTATGCAGCAGTAGCATACAGTAGGGCAATTGATGACGATTCCGTGACTCTAGGGAATCAATCATTGATAAATCCAAGATATACTGCAGAGAACTCTCTGCAGACACAGGAGTGAGTACAGTGCAGATTAAATATTGCCGCAAATCGATCGCATCCTCCCGTCCTGGGCTTCCACGGTTCCCGGGACGGGCGTCGACAGTGACCTGGGAGCCATGGTAGAGTTGCATCTATCTCACTCAAGGACCCGGCCCGTTTTCTTCGAGTGCGTAGTGGCATCGGGTGCAGCCAGTAAGTGCAGGCCCCAAGTACAGCTACCTCGCGCCCCCTCCCGGCCCGTAACGAAAAACATCATCCACCCAACAAGAGTCGATGATGGCATGCACCTGTCACATACCCACGCCGTCCCGGCCAGTGAGCAAGAGTGCTTTCCCATTTCTGATCAAGCAGGTTTGCAAGCGAGGTCAATATACAAGTCAGCCTGCTCCTCCACTCCGCTGCATGCGGTCCGCGTTTCCCAACTGTGCAGTCTGGATGCACGGCTAGACGTCTCCCGCATGCTACATGGGCTGCACCGGCGTTGAGGCCGGAGCTTGAGGCCGGGCCTCGGATCAAACGAGCCACTTGCCCGGTGTCCTGTCCGCGAACTAATGGCATAACCTCCAAATTGTTGCACAGGAATCCAATCGGATTGCCTCGGTGGTTTCATGGGGCCTTCGTTCAGGGTAATAGCAACCACAAAACTCCAAACCTACCCCGTCCAGCGCTTGTCTACGTCAACTTGTATGTAGCATCGCCTGTCTCCGAGTCCTCAGGCAACCAACTTCTTTCCGCAACCGAACAATTCAGGGCCCTGCCGGTTTGCGCCGTCTGTAAAACTTACCCATCACCAGTTCAGCCAACCGGAGGGAGCAGGCTTGGACGCACACAGCCAGCCAATCCAGCGTGAGAACAAGGCCATGTTTACGGCGGTTGGCCGGGCCATATGTAGATAGACTGCATTTCACCCTGGCCTGGAACTGCAAACTTGTTTCTGCATGTGAGCCACCTCTTTTGTTGCATAGTAGACGCATCAATCAGACCCCCCTCTGGTCGCCACAATCGAGGCACATGTACTATTGCGACGCTTTTATGTTCCCGGGACCCGAAGCATCCACTCTCATCACATTAGCCGGTTATGGCACACCTTCAGCTTCATGTGCGTCTCTTATTACTGAAAATCATTCGCTATCATGTGTACTGCATATTGCACGCTTCCGTTATTTGGCTTGCGCTCACGTCGAGATGTAAGGTCCAGCCTCTGTGCTTTGTGCCTCTGTAGCCAGCACCTCGGAATACTACATCAGTCCCAGTCATGATTATTTTTGTGGCAATGAATCACTCATAATGACTTCTTTACTCCTTATGTAGGTATTAGACAGAAATCACTCCTTTTCGCGCGTTTTTATACCCACACTCTTGTGTCCTCTTTTGCTCTGGTGCATATGAAATTGGGGGACAAGGCTGGGCGCTGTCGATCTTGGATGGGTGGTCCTATCTTATCGATAAGAAATACATCGCTCCCCATCCGTGAATTTTTCGATCGAGACGCTGAGACGCATCGCGCTCGCTTCTTCGTCATCTCCACGCCCACGCGCAACGCATTTTCGCCGCCATGGAGCCAACCCAGGACTTCAAGTCGCTCCAGGAGAGCGTGCAGAAGTCGCTCGTTTCCACTGTAAAGACAGTGAATCGCATCGCCGCCGAGGATCTCAGCTTCCAGCGTACCGCTAACCCCGAGGTTGGCCAACAGCTGGAGGACAGGTCGGCGCGACTCCTCGAACTTTCCACCCGCCTTCTCCAGTCTGCGGGTAGGGCCTGCGGTATCAAGGCGCCTAAGATCGAGGATGCGGAGGACATCGAGATGAACTGGCGAGGGGTTGTCGACGTGGTTGATTCCGTCCTCGAAAAGGCCGACACGGCCATGGACGAATACACTGGACTTGTCAAGAGGAAAGAGCCTCCAGTGGCTGATTCTGTAGGCCCGATCCCTGCCCCATTGGTCTCGTCATCGCTAACCAGGACCAGGCGACAAAGCCTAAAAGGGCCAAGTCAACAGCCAAGGTCATCCGAAATGCGAACATCTCCAAGCCTCAAGTTACCTTCGAGCGCCAGCCCGACAACTTCCCTACCTCACCATGGAAACCGATCCTTACATCAAAGCCACATGCCAAAGTTTCCCTCAAAGAGAGCCTTGTCATTGTTCCCAATGAGGCCGGCACGCCGCAGTACGATAACCTTCCTCATGATCGCAAAACGTCAGACTAACCCAGCATGCTTGCCTAGGTTCCGACATCCTTACGAGACCGAGATTTCGCGCATGGAATACCCCAAGTCTGTTTACCAGAAAGCCGAACCCATCATGTATCAACCTGTGGAAACAACACAAGCGACCTGGGTCGATACGTATGAAAGCGTCCTTGAAATGCTGGAGGAGCTCAAGCAGGCGAAAGAGATCGCTGTAGATTTGGAACATCACGATTACCGGACCTACGTTGGTCTCGTCTCCTTGATGCAAGTCAGCACGCGGGACAAAGACTGGATTGTCGATACCTTGCAGCCATGGCGACACAAGCTAGAAGTGCTCAACGAGGTCTTCGCTGACCCTAGTATTGTCAAGGTGGGTTTGAACAGCGATAACCTCATCTCAGAGTCACTAATCTCGATCAGGTCTTTCATGGCGCGTACATGGACATGGTGTGGCTGCAGCGTGATCTAGGTCTCTATGTGAACGGGCTCTTCGATACCTTCTTCGCATGCGAGCTGCTCTACTCCGGGAGAAGTCTAGCATTCCTACTGTCCAAGTTCGTCGACTTTGATGCAGACAAGCAATACCAACTAGCAGATTGGAGAATACGGTGAGCACCAGATCTTGAATATGTATAATGTGTTCTGAATTAACCTCGTTAGGCCTATACCTGAAGAAATGATGTATTACGCCCGCTCAGATACACATTATCTCCTGTATATCTACGACCGAGTGCGCAATGATCTCCTAGCGACGAAAAATCCCACAGACTTTATGCCACGTGCCCTTCAAAAGTCGAGAGAACTCTCACTCTCTCGCCACGAACACCCAGGTTACAATGAGGAGACCGGGGAAGGCTCACGAGGCTGGTACAACTACGTCTTCAAGAACTCTCACTTTGCCTTCGACAGCGAGCAGTTTTCCGTCTTCAAGACTCTCTGGAAATGGCGAGACGACACAGCGAGAAAGGAGGATGAAAGCCCAAACTACGTCCTCTCTACCAACAGCATTGCCGATATCGCGCGCATCAACCCACCAGATGCCAAGGCACTACACAGTCTGCTACCCCTAGGTGCCCCCCTGGCGCGACCGCGATTCAACCAGATCTGGGAACAGGTCAAGGAGGCGAAGGCTCGGGGAGGACCTAGCTTGCTTCACTTCTTTACCTCGCTGGCACCGGATGCGATACGAAAGAACGGCCGACCTAGAGTGGCCAAACAAACGACGAAGTTGCCAGATCTTGATGGAGAGGTGACAGTCAGTAGACTGACCCGGTCACAGTTATTTGGGGATATGCCTGTCAGCACTCGCTGGGAAGCGTCGTCCCGGCCGGTTTCCGACAATGAAGAGGATACTATTCCCTTTCCTTGGCAGCGATTTGTCCAGCAGGGCCAGATTGAGAGCAACTTTGAACAAGATGAATCCCCCGAGGAGACACCCGTCACCGACGTACAGCCCGTGGCGATGGAGCCTGTGGCTGGCAATGGCGAGGATGAGGAGGATCTGGAAAGGGAATTCACGTTGAAGAGGGGGCAAAAGCGGAAATCGGAGGCGGTGGAAGAAGACTCCAGCTCAAGTGAGGAAGAGTCAGCTGCGGGGAGCGACGAGGAGATGCAAGAGGACATTGGCGTTATTTCAGTCGTGGACCAACCTCGGAAGAAGGGCAAGAAGGAGCGCCGAAAGGAGCGCAAGGCTCAGAAAGAGGGAGCGAATGACGAGGCGCTGAAGCGACAAGAAGCCAAAAGAGCTCGCAAAGCCCGGCACCAAGAGAAGAAGCTTAAAAAGCAAGAGGAGAAAAAGTACGAGGCGGTGCCGTTTGACTACAGCAACGCCAGCTCGGTTTTGCACGCGAAGCGTGAAGCGACCGGCACCGAGACGGAAAAGAACGGGAAGAGGAAGGTGTTTGATCCCTACTCGAAGTCCGCGGACGCGGCAGTCAAGGGAGCAAGGAAACCAATGCCAGTCAGGGGAGAACGCAGTGCAACGTTCCGGAAGTGAGGTGGTTTCGGGTAGGCCCGGCTGGAGCACAAGGAGTTTTGTGGTATTGTATTATTACTACTAGTTCGCACCAGAGGTGAACCAAGACACATGCGTACGATTCTCATTCATCTGCCAACAAATTAATCAATTCCGTCTCGTGGTGAGTTCCGTGCTAAGTCGCGTTGCAAATGGGCACTGCCCAGGGTGATGATTTGTGTGCGGGTATCCGCTGCATCTGCAAGGGAGGGACTGCCAGCAAGGCAATGTTTCGGCTGCAGGACACGGTAGAAGAGGCGGACGTCTCCGGTGGCAATCATTTATGATTAGCAATGAGAGGGAAGTTGGCCATGCATTGTACTGGGGTCTATCGGCATGCAGGTGGCCCGAATGATATGTAACCTTGGATTTGATTAAAAACTTCATTGCAATGGCATGATTTTCCCCAGAGGGCGGCTCTGGAGTGGTCCGTCGGGAGTGTGGCCGCCAGACCCGGTCTGCACGTAAGGGGCTCCACCATAACAGCAAGGATTCCAGGGCTCTGCGTTACTACCCCGGATTTTTTACGCCTTTCCCCGCCTCACAAATACAACTGCCGGCGTTAGGCGACGATGAAAGCCAGTCGAGTCGGACGAGGTCCCATGCCATGCCAGCGGCGATGAGCATCAATTGTAGAGCGAGGCATCAAGCCGAAGATGTTTGGAGGTTGCATGTCGAGGGATTGGTGAAATTCTTGCATATTGTGCCTTTCTCTAGCCCCTTTGCCTGCCTCCATTTGCGTGCCTGCCTCCAGCCAAAAAGGGTCGTCTAGGTTCTCCCGGACAAACCGCCCAATGGTTAAATACACACGCGGCTTGCTGACGCCCCCTTCCTCTTTCCTCAAATGGCATCCGAGGTCGAGCAGCCAATTACAGGAATGGGAAGGTGCCAGCCCAACAAGCCAAGAGGGACGGCCCTCCCACTCCTTCCTCCCTCCAAAAATACAAGCTGGCCATGCCCCAAGGATTTCCCCCTCTTCTTCTCTCCTTCATCAAGCCGTGACATTTTCCCTCCTGGACTGGCAGCCTCTGGCATGGAAGAGAACGCGTTTTCTCCTTGCCTGCCGGCTTCGTCGGACCTCGCCGCCCATCTTCCGACCTCGACACGACACGGTCACAACACATCCACAGCGCCCGGCCAAGTGTTCTGCCGGGCAGCCACCTCGAGCAGCGTCGCAGTGTCGCAGCGTCGCAGCATCGAGGACTTTCTCTACCCTCATCAGCCGATGGCAGTGTTGACGTCGTGCGATCTGGACCTGCGTGGCCAGGTTGTCCCTTCACGTCCTCACACCCTTACGGCGCAGAACCAATCCCACTGTCTCATCCCCGCCGCCTCCGTCCTCATCGAGGCCGCCCTGCATTACGCAGCAGCAAATCACCTTCCCCCCTAGGGCCGTCCCTTCCCGAATCCCCTGGTCGATGTGACACAAACGTCCTGGTTGGGAGGGTAATGGGCGACCTCGGTCATGTGACTTCGAAAGAGGGGAAGATGAGGGGATGAATCCTCTGCGACCGCCTTTCACCTCTCTTGTTTCCCTTCTTCGTCGTACTCGTCGAGTTCTTCTTTGTGCTGGGTTAATTGAATGCCGTTGTTGTCAATTCGATTTCATGCGGCGCTAGGAGCGATCTCCGTCAGTTTGGCGATGTTCCGAGCAACGGTGGAGCAGAGTGGACCGCTCAGCACGCTACCGTTCGTGAGTAAGTTCGCCCGGGACCTGACCCAAGCAATTGATCGGTGCACCGTTAACCTGGAGTAGTGTCAACCAACACCGGCTAACGGGTATGCTCCCACGCGTCAATGTACCCTATCTCGGTAAGTTCTTGGATTTCTTCACGTCTTTGAGCCTCCCACGTTCGTCGTCCCAGGTAATCCATATCAAATGGACCTTGTATTCCCGGACCTTGCCAAGCACCAACGATGAGGACACCTGCCAACAACAGGACCGTACATCATGTACCAATGGTTTCCATTCTGGTCATCCGAACGGAAACGCTGCTCTCTGCCGAAACCACAGAGCAATTTACTCATTCGAAAACGCCATGTCGGCGTGTCTCCTTCATGGCTTCCGCCCTGGGAAACTTGTTCATATGACTTGTCACATCGCCTCAAGTATCACAAGTGAACACCCTCCCGTTCGTTGTGGTCAATTCACCATTGTGCTAGCGCTCCTGGCAACGGTCACTTCTACCCGGGCTACCGTCTCGTCACTCACTTGAGTCTTGGTATTCCTGGCCCGCGGAGTGATATTGACTTGAGCACTGATTTTTCGAAGTTGATCGGTGCAGTCGTTGGCTCTTCGTTCGATTCGTCAGGTTGCTGTGTTCATTGGAGCCTCACAAGCCATCCTTGATATCGCTTCGTGGTCTCCTCGGGGCAGTTGAACTTGCGGCTGTATGAGACAGAAGAATCGAGACCGGTATCCTCGGGGGAGTGGTCGTGTCCTGCTCGGTCTCGCACCACAACTTCCAGTCTGCGCACAAGCTGGGTGACATCCTTGACCATCGTCTAGAAGTCGAATGTTACCCCTGAAAGTCCTCGAACACGTTGCGCATCTCAGGTCGACTCAGTCGGTATTCACGCCATGCTTGACATTCGGGTCTATTCAAGGACCAAGCGGTCTCGTGTATTCAGGTGGACTTGTCCTTCCTTACATACCTCTCGTCAGCTCCACAATCTTCCCCCCTGTGCCAGAGAACCATTCCCTTGATCCACCACGAAGCCCCGGGCCTACCCTAACATGCTTCCCCATTGGTTTGGGGCAGGCCGCTTGCTGGGTGCCAGTTTAGCACAGTGTGGGCCTTTTCTCCGTCCCAAGCTAAAGTTTGGTGGCCAAATCATGCCTGGAAAGACAGGCACTAAGGCGCCAGATAGACCGCCTTGTTGCAATCTGTACTGCAGCAGGCGCTTGTTGAGCACCAAATCCTTGGGGGCCCGGGTCAACTCGGTTATTATGAGTGGCAGGGCGAGTGCCTGCCAGCTCGGCAAAGGTGCCAACTTTCCCCGGCTCCGGCCCACGGGAGCTCGAGAAAGCAATTGCCTCACCCCAAGCAGCTGAAAGATTCAGCAGTCTCAGATGCCACCAATTGAAGATCAATTGAGCCATCAGTCGGTAAGATTTGATATTCATTGCGTCACTGTCAATCTGTCAAGCGCGTTTTGATGTCGAAAAAGAAAATCTCTTGATGCTGTGGAAGAGTCGGGATGAATGAGGCTTTTTATTTTACAAGTCGGTCCCTGGGAGGAGGAATTGCGCAGAAGTTCCCAAACTCTACCACAGAGACGTCTTAATGTCCAACGTCCCTCCCAGTTCTCTATCCCGTCTATTACAAGGCAACCTCTCCTCTATCGTGCAAGCCGGCGGCAAGTGCATCCATGACAACCCTTAGGACAACGGATGACACGCCGCGCTCAGCAGCCTCCCCCTTATCATTGGCTCGATCATTCGGCACGAACCGTCCCAATTGGCCAGGAAACAGCTTAAGTCTGAAGGGAGAGGGTTGGTTAGTTTCGGACCTAGGATGGAATGCGGAAAAAACCAGCGGTGTTGACGTACGAACTTGGCCATCAGGGCAATCATCAGATCGAAAAGACCGATGGCCTCGACGAAAGCGAAACCCAGAATGGCGTAAGAGAACAGCTGGCCACGGAGAGCGGGGTTGCGGGCAACACCGTTGAGAAGGGCAGCGAAGACGAGACCGATACCGATACCAGCACCAGTCAGACCAATGGCGGCAGAACCCATACCAATGTTCTTGGAGACCTCAACCATGGCCTGAGCGATCTCGGAGGAGTAGGCGCGGCGCTGGACCTGGAAGGCGTTGCGGGTGGTGGCCTGGAGGAGGGTGGAGGCCTGAGTGCGCTTCATGGCCTGGCCTTGAATCGAGTGTGAGCGAGTTGTTCCCATCGGGAGGTCGATCCAGACAAGCTCGAGAAGGCTCAATTGACCCCGGAAGCCCGAGGGAAAATTTTTGCCGCAGTTGCGGACTTACCGGTGATGGTTCGCTTGCTGGCGGCAGCGATGGGGGCACGCACGGCAGGGCGAGCGGCCTTGACGGCCATCTGGGAGGCCAGGCGGGAAGCGAAGACACGAGTGGAGGCCATTGTGATGGTTGTGTGAGGGGAGATGGTTGAAGTGTGGAAGGGAAGAAGAGGCTGACGAGAGGTTTAAAGAAGAGAGATACGGAGCTCAGCACGAGACAGGACGGCAGTGGAAGGAGAAAAAGGGAAGGAAGAGAGCGTCTGGAGCCGGGAGGAAAGTGAGAATAGGTGGGCCCACTTGGGTGGGTAGGGCCAGGGGGTGGGAGTGTCAGCCGGGGCAACGGTGGGAGGAAGGAGAACAGTGATCAATCGGGGCGAGACATTTTTTACGGGGGAGGCGAAGGACCCGGTGAGAATTGAGGACGCGGAAGACGCCTGGACGACGGGCCAACGCAGCAACGCAGCAACCCAAAGGCAGAGGGGAGAGAGTGGTGGGAATATGGCAAGTGAGTTGATTTGCACACGCTGGCTAACTATCCGGAGGAAGTCGGGTGGATGCGACTGGGAGAATGCTGGAACATGATTGATCTGGGCAGTCTGAAGGCCTGAGGCTTTTACAGTCGAGGGGACGTGCTTGGTGGGTGGACCATGAATCATGGGCGAGGAGTCGAGGGCGGCCACGGATGGATGCCAACTAGGGGTGGGTGTGGCCGACGATGGAACGCGCAACATGGAGAGAAATCTCGGTACGAAGGGACACAACAGAGCCGGAAGAGCGAGGACCCCTACCGCTCGAAACAGGAGTGGGTGCTAGGAGCAGCGGGCCTAGCGAATTGCTGCATGCGCGGGACGGACGACGACGGCACTGCCGGATTTCCGACGGAGGACGAGCAAAGGGAAAGACGGGCATCAAGAAAACTACAAGAGCAGCAATAAGACGTGGAGAAAAGGATGCGAAATTTTACGGCCAGCATGAACGGTATGACAAATCTCCAAGGAGGGAAAATGAGAGAGAAAACCTTGCAATTGCTACCGTCAGAGACCAAGAAAAAACCGTGACTGGATTGATATCAGAGGCTGCCCCAGCTGGTACCTGGACAAAGGACAAAGCTGAGGGGCAACGGCCATTGGTTGGAGGGCGCACGGAGTAGCAGATTGTCAGGCAAATGCAGCACACGCCTAAGACGACGGGCGTGTACAGTACTTCACGGTACAGTATGAGTGTGGTCACACACGAGGGACTCCACTTGGTGTCTTCACCTGCCCCGAGGGCGAATCAGAAGCGATATCTTCCACGTGCAAGCGCAGGCCTGGCATCCAGCAGGGCCGGGTTGACACCAAGGACAAGACGTCGAGATGATTCCTGAGATTCAAGGTCGTCCCGTTTGTTCCAGCGAGTCCAGCCTTCTCCAGGAGGCCAGGGTTCCGGCGTTCCCCAGCGCTTTGGTGGCGCATGGTTCTCCGAGCAGCGGCGGATCCTCCCCATGATCCATGATGCGGTCGTCCGCCAGATGCTCAGATCTCAGATAAACAGCCGCGTACAACTACGTACGTACTGAGTGCAGTGGGCGCCGCTGTAGCCTTTGGGTACATTGGCACATTGGCACGCTGCTTCAACCCTGTCCCGTACAAGCTCCGGACAGCCCAGCAGGAATCCCAGAACTTAATTGGCAAGCGCATACTTTGTGGTAGTGCTATAAACAAGGCTCATCCGAGTTTCTCATCCACCGCGCAGTCGATCTACAGAGGCGGAGTTGGCAGAGAAACATGATTTCTACATGTATTCTGCTACGAATACGTACGTCGGGAGCACAAGAAAAAGCATGACATGCCTCTTCAAAGGAGTTCCTAGGCCGGACAGTGGGAAATGATAGTGGAGTTCGGTCCGGGCCTTCGGGACGCGAGTTTTTCTTCCACAGCCGCGGGCATCGGAGGTCGACAGTGCGATCTGGTGTGTCTTCAAACAGTACGTTGTACCTTGCGGCCCCAGGCCACAAGCTGGAGAACCCATGACTGGCTGCTCGAAATGACGCAGCCGCGCAGGTCGGAGGCTGGAGAGCTTGCTTCAAGCAGACTTGGCCTTTGCCTTTCTCTGCAGTAGGTAGGATGGTGAAGTCATGTTTGCTCATTGGCAAGCCTGAAAGGCTTACCAGTGCCTGCACCAAGTATCGAGCGTCATGGCTGATCTAAGGATAAGTAGGTTCTATTTGGCTTTTGAGGCAATGGCCCGCCGGGGAGTTACGGCATGGCGAGGCTTCAAGCTCATGAAGAGGTCAAGTTGGTCTGGAGGTGCTACTGGCTTGACCATCCCGAAGCGACTCGCCATTGGACATGTGCGATCTAATCATGTCTCGCACTGTAACATGCACCTCAGAACAAACTCTCGCAACCTTACCTGAACCACGCCTACGATGCAGTCGCGCGTGCAAACCAGACGCTGCAGAGGGGTTCTCCAGCGTGCTTGAAGGCGCTCGCTCATCAGTGGCCCGGCACGCCTTGTTTTGTTGCTCCAGTGGATGGTGTCAGATTCTACAGAGCCTTGTAACTTGCCTGACTAGTTGCCTGGTTTGTTTTTCTTTTTCGCACAGTACTACCAGGGAGCTGCCGAAAAATTTTCGGCGGAAGGGGGGGGGGCGTGTGGCATGGGCAATTTCGGGTTGGCGGACGACTCCAGAAGTGCCCTGTGAGAATCGCCTCCTGCATGGTCCAAGCTCTTTACCCCTTTGGGCAAGCTCACACAGCGGCGGGATCGAGAGACTGGAGCCATGAGGATGGAAAGGACGAGGAGAACTGGGTTGGAAAAGAAGCCATTGACGCTGCATAGAGAGGCGTTTCTTCCTTTCGAGGCTTGGAGGTTAACGATGGCCATGATGGCAACACTTCCCCCACGTTCGGCTCCCGTTTCGCGCCTCTCGGGGCCACCAATGGCTCCGGCGCCGGAACGGACCCGGCGGTTCCCTCCCAGCGCATGTACGGCCTGCCGCATCTGAGCCGCGGCATCTCCAGAGGCTGGCATGATGGCAAGATGCTCCAGCCGGCGAAGGCACTGGGAGAGCTACGAGGGCTGATTCATGGGGTCGAGTCTTTTCTCCCTTCAGCCTGTAGACTTGGTGAAAGGCACGATTTAGTTCCTGGAGCAATGGCTTCAAACATCCAACCCGAGAGGGTTGTCATTAACATGTCTAACTCAAATAACTCGAGCGCGGGGGTATCATGATCATGCGTACAAGGACTTTGTCCCAATCCCAACCGGCTTCTCGCAGGCCTAGGTCTCCTCCTCGTCTTCTTCCTCCTCGGCGACGTCGGGCGCCTTGATGGCGTAGCCCTCGACGAACCCCTCGGCGTCGCACGGCCGCTCCAGACTGATCCGGTGCTCCGACACATACCGCCGCACCGCCTGCTTGTCCACCCGCATCCGCGGCACCATCTGGACCACCTTGTCCGCCTCCGCCGCCGCGGGCGTTCCGCTTTCCTCCTTCTCAGCGTCCGTCTCCTCCCCGGGGTCCTCGGCCTCGGGCTTTCCTGGTCCCATGCCCGCCTCCTCGACGACGCCCATGTCGCGAAGAATAAATAGGCAGTCGTCTGGGTGAATCCAGGTCGCCTTGCTGCAGTCGCTGACATCTACGAGCATCTCGTGACCGGCGTGGGGGGTTTCGAGGGGCAGGCTGAGGAGCCACCGCGCAATCTCGCTCGTCCAGAACCGCTTGTATCCCTTCTTACCCAGATCTGAAATGGGCTTTTCCGGACCGCCGAGGATGCCCTCCCGCCGCGAGATCTCGTACGAGGCTCCCATCAGCAACGCCCCGAGGCCCTTGCGCTGCCACGGCGGGAAGACGAGGATGCAAGCGAGGTTGTTGTTATCCCATGACATCTTCTCCTTGGAGAAGAAGCCGGTGATCTGCGGCGTCGGGGGGTGGTCTTCGGTCGCGCCAGGCGGGAGCGGTTTGGGTGGTGGTGTGTAGACTAGGAGGAAGTAGTTGAAGCCCGAAACGTCGAAGAAGACGGATTTGTTGTCGAGGAAGAGTTTCGCAAAGAGGGAGAGGTTCTGACAGAAGAGCTGGAGCCCAATAGAGATTAGCTGAGTTTATGATCCAAGCCAAGACTCGGGTGTCAAGACTTACCCCGTCCCTTTCACCGTCCACCTCCCATATGCTCCATTCTCCGTCGTCTTGCACAATCTCCTCGACATACCGCGCTCCGCCTTCTCCCCTCCGCTTCTTGGCTCCTGTCGCCTTGCTGCTGTCCTGCGGTACCAAGACCTTGCGCCGTCCACGCGGGTGTACGTAGATCTTGCGGCCAGGCACAAAAGCCCGCCGCTCGCACATGCGGACGTGCCTCCACGATGCCACAAGCTCTTTAGAGTACTTGAAGCAGCTCGGGCACACGTGGAGGCGTTCGAGCACCGGCGGATGGTCGCGGTCCCTGCGGGACGACGCCTTACCACCAGACTGGTCTTTCCCGCCGACGTCCTTGCTGCCGCCCTTGCCTGCACCCCCGGATGTTTCCCCAATGACATCCTTGCCGTAGTAGCTCGGATACCAGGTGCGGAAGAAGAGGTTGCCAAACATGACCATGTCAATGTTGCGATCGGCGCGCGGGTTGGGCAGCGTCTGTTGAGACGGGGCGGTGGGCGGCTTCGGCGGGTAGACGGGCGTGACGGTCATGGGCGGGGGGCGATCGAGCAGCCTCGGGGGATGTGCGGACGGGCCGTGAGGGCGGACGAGGGCCGAGGTGCGATGCGACGGCGGCGGGTGCGCCTGCGGGACGTGGTATGTGATTTCTGGGGCGACGAGATCGGACGGAGGCCGGGCTGCGACACCTCGCGCGGTAGCGAGGCTTTCCATGGCGGCTGGCCGTGTCGCTTGGCCCGTCTGTTCAGGCGGGGTCCATCGCAGGGCCGATGCCGATGGAGGAGCGGGGAGAGCGGCGCGGTTCCGCCTTTGCTGGTCGGTCGCGGCGGTAGGGACTTGGGTCGGCGCTGGTGACGTTGCGGTTGTCGCCGTGCTTGTGTTGGGCGACGGCGCGAGGTGCTGGTACGCAGGCGGAATCGGTGGTGGTTGAACGGGCGTGTGACGCGTCGCCCGACGCGCGACGGGGGGTGGTTGGGTCTGCACTGGGGACCGAGGCGGCGGAGGAGGAGGAGGATGAGCAGGCGCGTGATCGTCGTCTGGGCGTTTGCGCTTCTGGGGCATCGTAGGAACAGTCGGACGCCGCGCCTCGCGATGCGACAGTCCGGGTTTCGCGCGGCAAGTGGTGATGCGTCGAGGGGCGGAGGGGCGCGGAGCCGGACTTGGACTGCTGCGGCTTAGTGCATCTGCGCGCTGGGAGGTGCCGTCTCTGGATGTAGCATAGACAGGTTGTTGTATGGTAGCTCCTGAGATTGTTGGCTTCAGGGCGAGAGCTTAAGCATATCGAGGTCACGGCATGAGGCGACGGGACGCGGATGCGCGACTGGAGCGTGGGTTCGTGGTGCGCTGTCACGTGGAGGTGGGCTGTATAGGTAGCTTCCGACTTTAGGTGCAAGCTGGAGGGGCACTTGCATCGTTGGCGGTGCACCTACACACCCGCCAAGAGAATCGAATCGCGAGTCGCAAAATATGATTCCCGTTCAATTTGTTGTTAGCTTGCGATAGATACAATGACGACCAACTAACCACTCGGACAACTTCCACTAAACGACACATATCAAATCGAGCAAAACACTACAGGTGCAAGCGCACTATTCCGCCCTAACTACTCCGTCTTGCCCTGTCGGCGCAGCGAGCAGCTCGGCGCCTGAGCATTCATGACCCGGTCCAGCGTCTCATCGCCCTCCTCCCAGTTCTTGACCAGCGTCAGAAGTCGGCGGCGCGCAAGCCCCGCGTCGCGGTTGCGGTACACCGAGTCGATTTTGCGCACGTCGGTGCGATCGCTGACCAGCCAGCGCCGCTCTTCCTCCATGAAGCGCGTGTGCGACATGTCCTCGCCGTACCGCGCCTGCACGTTGGCTGCCAGGTGCTCCCGGACCGCCCTGTCCATGTCGATCTGCGACTTGGTGCGGTTCTTCGGGTCGACCAACGCGGTGTCGACCGATGGCCGGAAGGTCGCCGGGGCCAGGGTCGGGTCCGGGAGGATCGAGAATGCCGCGTAGTGTACAAGCGTCGGGCTTTGTAGGATCGCCTCCGACAGGGCCCTGATCCCCGGTGGTGTAATGGGGCAGTGACTGAAGTTGAGGTATGCCAGACGGCTCTTGGCTGTGATGAGTTCGAAAATGGTAGGTACGGCCCCGTCCTCGATGTAATTGTACGCCTGCCCAAGGTCGTAGGTGGTGTAGGACTGGCCAAGGTCGAAGGATTCAAGGCTGGGGTGGCCAGTGACGGCTTTGCAGAGCGCAATGGCACCTTTGGTGCTGACTCCTACCGATTGTAAGAACAGTCGAGTCAGATACGGTGCCTTGGGAACTGCAGCCGCCAGAGCCTCCGCCCCCTCGTCCCCAAGCGGGTTAGACGACATGTAGATGGATGTCAGGCCGCAATGCGGCGATGCCAGGAACGCCCCGATGGCGCGAGCGCCTTTGAAAGAGACGCCGTTGCCATTGAGGTAGATGTGCTGCAGCGGTAGTCTGCTGCCCTCGGGCATCTGATGAGCAGCTAGGCGGGTGAACAGGTCAGCGACGCCCCGGTCGCCTAGCTGAGATTGGTCCACGTCCAGAGTTCGAAGGTTCTTGACGCCCGTGATGAGCCGGAAGAGATCCTCAGCGGCGCCGGGGCCAAGGGGGTTCCGTTTTAGCCAGATATTGGTGATGGCCTCGGAGTGCACCATGGCATCAACGAGCGTCTTGAGACTGGGCCCGTCGATGCAATTTCCAGCCAGGTACCAAGTGTCCATGCGGTCTGGCAGGTCCTCAATGAAAGCGGCCACCTCACGAGCACCAACAGGGCCGATGATGTTATTTCCCAGCAGGAAGTGGCGAACAAAGGTGTTGGGCCGGAGGCTGTCCATCAACTTGCCAATGTGGTCAGGCCCAACGACCATTTTGCAAAGGTCCATTCGGCCGTCCTCATACACGACACCTTTGCGGAACTCGGCGCCCTTGACACCATAGTAGGGCTCTCCACGTCCCTCGTCGAGCTCGAAGCCCTGCTTGCTACCGTTCAGCTCAGAGGTGCCTCCGTTCTCAAGGTGGCCAAGGAACGGCGCAAGATCGGCCTCGTGGGCGACTTGGACGGGCATCGGAATCGCCGGCGTGCCGTCGAGCGAGATGGGGTTCTTGACGGGGTCCCAGGCGCCCTGGCCGGTGATCCGGGCAGCCCAGACAGGAGCTTGAACACCCGGGGCCGCACCGCCCGACAAGCCAAACGTGGTGTGGCCGTTGCGGCGAGTAGCCTGCAACATGTCATATCTCCGCTGCAGGGCAGCCCAGCCCCGGAGGCGAACCCGGTCGGCCTCGTAGCGGATGATGGATGTCAGGGAACCCTCGTGCACCGGGTACATGAGAGAGGCGATGGCGACGGCGAGGGTGTGCCGGCCAGACTTCCGGCGAGGCAGATCATGCAGAGCATCGGAGACGCGGTGTCGGTCAAGCGGGAGAGCAATGATCTCGTCTGCGGTGTATGGATGGGACGGATTAAAGCCTGGCAGGTGGGCGGTCAGATCGTTGAGGCCCTGTCTGCACAGGCTAGCGAGGAGCACGGCCTGGTCCATGTTGACTTCGTCGATGCTTGTGAGAAGTGATACATGTTTTGATAAGGCAACGGGTGGCTGAGCCGCGAGTTGGATCTGTGTGGCGGTAGCCATGATGGAATTGCGATTGCTGAGCTTGATGATGGGGGTCGTCGGTTTGTTGTAGCTCTCCGTTGACTTGGTGCTCTGTTTAAGGGACACTATGGCATCCTACGCAGTCGTCTTATATACGTTGTAGCTCGTATCCCCAGACCACCTGGGTGATGATCTGCGCAGCCCTACAGGTGGAGTCGAGCGTCAGCACTGCAGCATGTCAGTTCTGTGTCAGTCACAGGGCGTGGTCCGTAGTCTTGCAAGGTTGATATTTTAGCAAGACAACCAACCAGCCAACCAACGGGACGGAAATATGATGGAATGAGTCAAAGCCGCTGCTTTTGGCTTCCACTAGGAAGCTCCGTAAACGACAGTTGATCTCCGACGTCGATTGTCGAAGCTAGCAGGCATCCTCTACATAGTCCAGTAGCAGTGGTGGCAGTCGATGGAAGACGGACGAAGCAGTTGAGTGTCCTGTGACTGGCGAGACTACTTGTTGTGGTCGTAGCTTATCCCTGGGATGGAGACGTGGCGCCAGGCAGTCGCGGACCGTGACCCCACGCATGTCGATGAGAGGGCGTACAATTGACGAGAATCTAATATTGCTTTCGACATGTTGTTATGTAATGTACGACAGGGTACTACAGAAAGAGTCAAAGCTTAATTCGAGACGAATCTTGAACAACCATCCCTTCATCATTACGGGTGTAGCCCGTCCGTGGTTGAGGGCACTGTCAGAGTATCCGAATTGCTGCAAAAAAGACTATGATCGATTAATGGCACCATAGTTTCTGTATTTTCTCAAGCGTTCAGCCTTTTCTTGTAGCCCATCCAGGTCCCTCTTTCTAACATTTATGTCCAATTTCTGAAAAGCTTGTCCCCCAACAGCACATATAAGAGATCTGGTTTACCACACAAGCCAGTGTAGTTACCAGTAGATCACGTCGGGTCTGACAACCACGCGGTCACGTGGGAACGAGCTCCCCAGAATTCGCACCGCCGAGCCAATTAGCATAGAAGGGGGGAACCAACCCTCATCCCCTACTTCTACACGCCGGGCCTTCTTGTACATGGAGCGCCGAAAGCCGGTCCAAGCAATCGCATCGCTCACCCGCCTCCTCGCAACCCGCCCGCCCAGCCGCCTCCGCGCCTTCTCCAGCATGGCCCCCGCCACCTCCGCCTCGCCGCCGGCCGACCGCCGGCCCCTCGTCATCTCCGGCCCCTCGGGCGTCGGCAAGGGCACGCTGTACAAGATGCTCTTCGACCGCCACCCGGACACCTTTGCGCTATCCGTGTCGCACACCACCCGCGCCCCGCGGCCCGGCGAGGCCGACGCCGTCGACTACCACTTCGTCTCCGCCGAGGCCTTCGAGGACCTCGTCGCCAAGGACGGCTTCGTCGAGCACGCCAAGTTCGGCGGCAACTGCTACGGCACCAGCAAGATGACCATCGAGGAGCAGGCTCGCAAGGGCAAGGCCGTCGTCCTGGACATTGAGATGGAGGGCGTCAAGCAGATCAAGCAGTCCACCATCTCCGCGCGCTACGTCTTCGTCGCCCCGCCCGACACCGCCGCCCTCGAATCCCGCCTGCGCAGCCGCGGAACCGAGACCGAGGCGAGCATCCAGAAGCGGCTCCAGCAGGCCGTCAACGAGCTCCAGTACGCCAAGACGCCCGGCGTCCACGACATTGTCATCATCAACGATGACCTCGAGACCGCCTACAAGACCCTGGAAGACTTCGTCTACAAGCCTCTGGAGTAACCCGGCTGTCGAGCGTCTCAATTTATTTGCATTGGAGTTGGGCTTGGGAAAACAGCAGTCATGAGCATTAGCGTAGGGTTCGGTTCCTGTTCAATGGTGTCCCGGTATGAATCCCAGGCAGAGACGGATCAACAGGTAGAAGTGCCATCAAACACTTAGACGCGATAGATCAAGTTCGATCACGCATACAAATAGATAAACAACAAGGCATTTGTTTACTTCTCCTTCCTCGCCCTCGTATCCACTGCCAATATCTAGTACACGTTGAGGGGTCTCGATTATACCATGGAACCCCCCCAAACCGCTTTCTGTCTCTCTATTGTGGTACTTCAGATGACAGCCGTTTGTTCTATCCGAGTGCCAGCCGGTGATTAGTAGAATCTACAGCCAAGAGGAATCCCCCATCGCCGACCCCAACCCCCCTGCGCCGAAAGCACGTGGAAAGATTTAGAACGACTGCCGAAGAAACTTCCCAAAGTTGTAGTGGCATGGTAAACGATTTACATGCCGTCAAAGTCCCCACCGAGGTCATCCTCGTCAAGATCACCCTCCTGGATTTCCTTGGCAATCTCTCGCTCACGCTCCCTCGCCTCCTGAGCATTCTTAAGTTCGAGACGGTGCTGGTTCATAGGGAATCGCATGGCCTAGAACCACCTCAGTTAGCTTGACCTCAGTGAGAGTTTAGGGGATACGAACCTTCACACTCTCATCGTGCAGAGCGAGACAGGCCTGGATTCGGTCGTGGAACGCCTCACCCGGCTCACGAGTAGCGTAGACATCTCCGACCTCCTTGCTCTTCATGAAACCTCGCTCTCGGTCCAGGGTGGCCTCAATCACTCCGTCTCGAATTGCCTTGGCGACGATATATTCTGCCGACTCTTCGCTACCCAGCTGGAGGCGAATACAGATATCTCGGAGCGAGATTCGCGAGTAAGACAGCGACATCATGCGGATACCCGTCTTGATGACGTTTTGTCGCAGACGCAGGATCAAGCTGTAGGTTCCGTCACGTCGGAAGGTGTCGGCGTGGTCTGCAATCGCCGTCTCAAAGTCCTCCAGGTTGCCCACACGGACAGCCTGCACCAGCAGGAAGTAAGGGTGGAGAGCAACCTCCATGGTAGGTTGTCGGAAGGTGGCCCGGTCAGGAATATCACCCATCAGAAGCTCAACCACGAGCAGCAGTTTGGTCGCCGTTTGGGAGAATCCCAGGGCGCAGTTGCTTGAGGGCGCCTTGCGAGTTGCAGCTGTGAGGTGCTCATGTGCTTCAGTGTAGCGCAGCTGGATGGCCCGGATGCGGCCTAGGTAGTAGAGGAACCGCGCCACCTGGTTGTTGACGGCGTTCTCGGGGAATTGGGTGTGCGAGACGAGCAAGTCGGCCTGATTGATATGCGAGGTCAAAAGGTAATTTCGTAGTAGCAGGACAATGACGGAGGCTTGGGTGTCAACGTCCTTTCGTAGCACGGCGGTTCGCAGGGCGGCGAGGAGCGTGGGTCGGATAGCGACGACGGGGGATTGAGGAGAGGGTGCCAGAGGGTCAATGTGCTCGCAGAAGATGGAGTAGTAGAAGTAAACCTTGGCGGACAGAGAGTCGAGGGTGCGGCGGTTCAACGTCTGGATTCGGTCGGACAAGTACTGCGAGAACTCGACACCACGTTGGAACTGCTTCGAGTCGAAGAGGTGGACTTGAACAAGGATACCGAGGAAGACATCGATCTCGGGAATGATTTCCTTACTCTCCTTCTTAGTGCCGTTCTTAGATGCCTTGGGAGACTCGGCATCGATTTCCATCTCAGATCCTCCCTGGCGACCGAGGGTGACATTCTCCTGGCCGAGGGCGGAGAGAAGCTTCTTAGCAACGTTCCCCGAGCTGGCGGTAGCCGGGAAGGTATCGGCAATGACCTGAGCGATGATATCGGGTGTCAAGCGCTTGCGGATAATGGAAATGGACCGCATGGCGCGGAGAGAGAATCTGGCATCGAAGAGGGCGACGGCGCGGTCTAACAGGGCGAAGTTGCTCTTGATATCTGTACAAACTAGGGTTAGCTATTGGAATATACCAAATCATCGTGGCCATCGGGAAGCTGCTTACCTGCGACAGTCTGCACCACAGGGTCGACCTTTTCCTCGCTGTCCTCGGCCTCGTCGTCGTCCATAGACACATCACCCTCGGTATCCGCGGGAGTCTTGGACGACTGCTTGGAGGCCTTGGAAGGGGGAACCACCACTGTCATCTCGTCGTCGGCATCCTTGGCGGCCTTCTTGGGCTTGGCCTTGGAGGCATCCGTCATCTCAACGTCCTTCGTCTTACGAAGACTGTTCCCAGCGGGCTTCTTCCCGTTTGGCGTCTTGCCGGGCATGGTGGCGGTGTATGTGTGTGCGTGTCGCGGGGGTGGGAGATGCTGGGTCGATGGCAAAGAGGGCGAGGGAGATGCCGTGAGTCGAGCGCGCTTCGGCTCGTCGCGGGCGTCTGCGTGGCACAACCTAGGGCACAGCACAGGAGGAGGAGGACAGAGACGCCGGCGCGCGTGGAGGGAGAGAAACCGTCGACGAGGAGGATTGGGGCGGTTTGCTTTGGGGCAGACCGTCGTTGGGGCAGATGGTGATGCGAGGTTGCGGTGGATTTGTTTGAGTCGGATGCGTGCGAGGTGCAGGAAGGTTCGAAGCTCTCAGGTTGGGACCGGGCTGGGCCAGCGGTAGCAGCAGCAGCGGCGGCAGGCGACAGGGCCAGGCCCAGAGGTACCTGGTCTCAAGGCGGCTGCGTGCGGGGCAGACAGGTACCCGGTACATCCCTGATGTCTCAGGGCGAAGGCGAAATTGTTAAGGCGGTGCTGCGCGGTGGGTCCCCTTGCAGTGACGTTTTCGATGTTGCCTGCGAAGGTCGGTCATCATCCATGGGCTTCAGCAACTCCACTTTGTGCATGGGCATTCGTCTATTTGGTTGCGGGTTTGGCTGTGAGATTCCTCGTGTCCTCATGGTGGGAAATAATAATTAAATACGTTGCTCCTATTTAACACTTGGCTTAAACACTATCTAAGTCCTTCCGTAATTCAGATGTCCATCCCTTCCAGTCATCCCATCTCATTGCCCCGTGAACCGTGTACGTCCACGGCAGGTTGCCATAGACATCGCAACACAACACATGTGCCACCGTCATGATGTGACTAGCCGCATTCGGGTACTTGGTGATCGGGTGTCGTTCTCAAACATTACTGATTTGTTTGTTTGAATGACCTCGAAGCAGAGAATTTTCTTGCTGGCTCATAGCATAGATAGGCAGACACCACCGATGTCACTCGATTTATGAAGTAACATACCTCGCCCCCCTTGTGTGTTAAAATATATTCATTTCATTTCAAGACTTGGAGGTCGTCGTCACCTTAGCCAGGATCACGCAGGCTTCTGATATACTCGAGCGGAGAGAGTGCAGAGGGTGCACGCCGTGTCAGCGCGCTTCTTCATATAAATTCAGCCTTGGAGGCTTGTAATTTTATTCGTGACCTGTTGAGATTGAATCTAGTTCACCAGATGGCTCCACAACAGTCTTCCCAGTGCCGGTCTTCTTACGCTTCTCTTGAGGATATCGCTTATCGCCCCTACCAAGAACCGCCATTCTTTTCAACCGAGTGTGCTCCCAACGCCGTCTCCTTTAAAAACAACGAAACGCATGCCTCTTCACATTAATAGTGGCCAGTCAAACTACTGTCCTTCGCGAACGGCCTCATGGTTCTCACTCGTTCTTGCCCGGCATCACCTTGGCTGCTTGAACAGCGCTCATCTTTGCGATCCACCCAGCCGAGGGAAGAATCTTGCGGACAGTGCGCAGTTCATCCGACGAGTAGCCAGGTACACGGATGTTGTAGGTTCTCTCGAGAACGAGTTGGATGTCTCGGATCTCGAGTACCTTGGACCCGCGCTCCTTGGAGTTTCGACAGGCGGCGTGGAGGACGCTATCCACAAAAGAGTCTGCCATGTTCAAGACATTCTGTGACGAGTCAGCTAATCCAATTCGTTTAAAGTCATGAACCAATCAGGATTACATACCTCTTCCACCTCGGGTGTGAGAAGGTTTCCGTCTTGTCCTTCACCAGATCCGCCGCAGACCTGTCGGACGAGCTCGTCTAGCTTCTTCTTGCTGAGAACATGGTCGCCCTCGGCCTCGTGGTTATAGGCTGGGATTCTGTTGATAGGAGGCTGGTTCATCACACCTCCCAAAGTGCCGCTTCCTTGCGACATAGTTGGCCGTCCGGTATTCACGCCGCCTCCGACCGCCACCCCCTGAGGGACGGCCGTGGCTTTCTCCGGTAGCTGCTTGGGAATGGGCATCTTGGACTGCATGCTCGTTTGCTGAGGTTGAGGAGGGTGCGCGTGCGGGTGGCCTTGCTGTTGTTGCGGGATACTAGAGCCCATCACGCTTTGATTCACTGCCGCACCGACCGGGGTAGGCGTTCCGGTGTTGGGCTGTTGGCCCGGCACTGCAGAACCTCCAGGTGTGCTGGCGGCCCGTTGGTTGGCGAGGCTCATGGCAGCAGAATGACTGAGAGCTCGGGTTGGTCCACCGGCGGTGACAGGCGTTGTCGCTTGTTGAGGGGTCTGCATCCGTGGCGTTGCCTGGGTAGGGGTTCCGGCCTGTGCTTGGGGAGCGGATGCAAGTGAGGCGTTGATGGGAGCAGGATGGGGATGCTCCTGTTTGATGATGGGTTGAGATTGAGCTTGCGTTTGCTGCCCGGGTTGGGTAGTGCTCTGCGTGGGACGTGCCTGGACCTGGGCGGCGGCCGGTGTTCCGACAGCAGGAGAGGCTCTGTTGGCGGCCATCTGCTGCTTCGCAGCCTCGACGGCGGCATTCACAGGTGTCGCGGCATTTGGGGTGTTGGTTTGGGCTTGTGCCTGGGCTTGTGTTTGTGCCTGTGCCTGCGCCTGGTGAACCTGTTGTGCCTGCGCCTGCGCCTGAGCTTGAGCCTGCGCTTGAGCAGTGTTCGCTTGAGTGGGCTGCTGGGCTGTTTGAAGCGCGCTGCCAGCGCTTGCCAGCGTACCCAGATTCGTTCCTTGGAGGTTGCCCTGTTGCTTCCTCACACTGTCAATCCACTTATGAGCATCGGAGTGGAATTTGAGTTGCTGCTCTTTTCTGATCTGCAGCTGCCGCAGCTCCTCCTCTTTGAACGGGTTACCTGCTGCTGCGCGGTCATTGATGAGCTTGTCAATCTGCGCAACCTTTTGCTTGCTGCTTTCCATCGTCACGAGGGCTCTCCCGTATCGCTCCTTGATCTCCTCGACCCATTTTGAAGCCTCCGCCCCGGATTTCTCGGCGAGTTGGGCTGGCGCCCTGAAAACGATCTTACTGACATGAGTAATGATATGATCGGGGATTTTCGGTCTTTGCGCAGGCGCGGCTTGGGAGTTCGGTCTCGGCGCACCCCCGGCGGCCCCGGTGTTGGCCTGGACAGCAGCTGCGGGTGCGGCTACCTGCTGCTGAGGTTGCGCCGGAGCTGCAGCTTGTCCAGCAGCGTTCTGCTGTGCTGGTTGTGGACGGGGTTGCGCTGGCTGCTGCGGGGGCTGTTGGGGCTGCTGTCCTGTTTGCCCCTGCTGCGCTTGCTGTTGCTGCGCTTGCTGTTGCTGCGCTTGCTGTTGCTGCGCTTGCTGTTGCTGCGCTTGCTGCTGCTGCTGGAGCTGCTGCTGATGGACCGCCCTGCGCTGCTGGATCTTGGTGATGAGCATCCTGGAAAACTCGATGATCTTCTGTCGTGCGGCGATGTGGTCCGGGCTGTTCTGGGCCGAGTTGTTGGCCTTGTTCCAAAGGCCTTGGAGACCTTGCTCATATTTGGTCTTCTCCTCCTCGCTCAGGGTCGGCAAACTTCGGATTTGAGATGGCTGATACATTGGCGGCGGTCGCGGCTGTTGCACCTGTTGCGCTGGCTGGGCTTGACCCTGCTGGCCCATCTGGGTGTCCATGATGATGTCTGGGTCGAGTCGGCTCGGTATGGAAGGAATCAGGTGTGAAGGTCGGCGACAACGGAATGGGCACGATTAAGCAAGCGAGAGACGGAAAAGCCAAAAGACAGAGTTTGATAGGAATATGGCACGAGGCGGGGAGCCGATGGACAAGCTTTGCAGGGACAGACACAACGTCTCTGATACACTTCCGAACCTCGACAGTGGTTCACGACGTTCGCCAATTGGTGGCGCGTCTGGCAGGCAGGCACCGCGATGGGCTGAGCATGGTACGGAACATCAGCCGGCCCGTCGCATTGGACGTTGTTACTCAGGTCGGGGAGACGCATGGATGGGGATGACCAGGCATGTTTAGCTCTACGGGTCCGCACTCCGCAGGGCCTGGGCTGACGCTAAGGTGGGACAAGGTGGTGGTCGAACTACGACGAATAGGTACAACCAAATAGGTGGCATCAGTGATGGCCAACAAGTGCCAACGGGTGCGTTGCAGACGCGAAAGCTTGCTGCGGGTGGGCAGAATGCACGCTGCAGCAAGCATGCGCATTGCTTGTCCAGCGATTGGTCGGCGGGTGTGGTTATCGACCCAAACTCCGGCTGTCCCAGGCGGAGCATCTCCACCGCAGCGAGGGGAGACGTGAGAAGAGGAGAGGTGTCCATATTGAATCGTTGAGGACTGGACGGCCCTAGTGATGAAGACGAATATCCATTGTGGTTCGTACTCGTACTACGACAATGAATTGTTAGCTGTCCGAGGTGAGCGAGCCAGATCCATGTCCCATCACCGGCCCAAATAGCAAGATCATACCTAGAATCGCAAGTTAAATGCCCAGCTTATTAGAAAGAGGACATGGTAATTAGAGTGTCATCTCACCGCGCAGGTCCCAAAAGTTGTACCGGATCCAAATTCCCAGTTCCCCAACACACTCGTAGCCAGCAGCCAGCGGCCAGGGGCCTGCTTTTTCCCCGGCTGGGCAATTTCATCACTCCCTCATCTCCACCCGCACGTCTTGTTCTCGCTGCCTGGTCATCGTCCTCTGGCTTCCCTCATCTTCCATTCACTGTCCGCTCTACGCTCAATGTCCCAACTCCGTTCGGTTAATTGATAAACTACTGCTCTTGTAATTGGTACGTCCGCCCCCATCTCCGTCCCCGTCTCCGCCGGCATTTCCCAACGAACCACTGCGTTGCTGCTTTCTCTCCGTCGTCTCGGCCCCGTGCGTTATCCCGTCCTCCACTTCCACTCTCCACTGCTACGTGCTACCTACCCTCCATGTAATTATCCGCCAGAGCTCCCGTCTTCTTCTCTCACCTCCTCCTCTCATCCTCTCTGCCTCTGACCTCTTCTATCCCGTCCTTCATCTCTCCTTGCCGCGACACAAAAAGCGTTCTCGATATTGACCCGTCCAGTCCAGTTTCCACCCACATATCGCCCGTCATGCGCTTCTCTTCCGCCCTCGTCGCGGCACTGCCCGCCCTCGCCGCTGCCCAGGACTCGCCCGTCGACCAGTACAAGGCCCAGTTCCAAAGCTTCCTCGGCCAGGTGAACTCCTACATCCCGAATCCGGGCGCCTACGACCCTATCGCCGCCCTCGAGGCCAAGACCGGTGCCATGAAGCTGTCCACCCTGACCCTCGAGAATTGGGCCGAGACGCTCTACGAGCCGGTTGCCGCTGATGCTACCACTCCCGAGGAGTGGTGGGTGCTCGTCACTGGTCGCAACAAGACCTGCTATGGTACGTAGCTTCATGACATTAATGCGATGCGCCATGCAACACGGCGATTCGTTTGGACTTGCGCATTGAGCTGGAAGCTGGGCTAATATACAACCGCAGGCCGCTGCGACAAGGTTGAGACCGCCTTCAAGGAGACGGCCGCCAAATTTGCGCTCCTCGAGCAGGCTCCCCACATGGGTCTGGTCAACTGCGACGACCAGCCCATCCTTTGCAATGCCTGGTCCACCGGTACCGCCAACCTCTACGTCTTCGAGATGCTCCCTCCCCCGGCGCACATCGACGTCTACAAGAAGAGGCTCAACATGACCACCACCACCAGCGAGGACCTCGTCAACCTCTTCGAGTCCGGCAGCAAGGCCGAGTTCACCCTCCAGGAGCCTGGCTGGTTCCACCCTTTCCACGGCAAGGCCGTCGAGCTTGGCCTCGCCGTTCCCTTTGGTTACGTCATGTGGGCCTTTGGTCTTGTCCCCAGCTGGGCCTTCATGCTCATCGTTTCCTTCGTCAGCCGAACCATGATGTAAGTCGACCTGTTCCTTGCGTTGATGATACAACCTCACTAACAACCTTTAGGGGCAACCGCATGCAGGGTCCTCAAGGCGGCCGAGGTGCTGCCCCTGCCGCTGCTCCCCAATAATTACATCCGCGAGCCGTGAACGCGGTGCCATGAATGTAATGCTTTTTGTTTGATGTGACTGGGCGAAGTGCTGGGATATGTCTTACGCGGTGATGACGTGTTTAGCCTGGGTCTTTGGGTCGGGATCTTTGTTTCACCATTCCTGTACACACCTGTTATCGGAAGAGCATTGTAATACTCTGATTATCAAGATTTCCCCTCGCATGCCCCCTCCACGTTTTTTAGTCCATCGATAATTTCGTCTTTGATCTCGCTGTTGGCGAACTTTCCGTATCGTAGATCGCTGAGGCCTCCGATGGTTTGTTTTACCGACTCCAGTAATGCCGCCTCTTCTCTGGCGAGCTGCTCGATCTCGGCTTCGAGCGCACCGGCTGCGCCATCTAGCTCGGGGATGATGGACGTGAGAGTGTGTTTGGATGCCTTTGCTCCAGAAACCTCTCCAAACAGCTTGCGCAGGGTTAGTGTTAGCCCTCGCCAGGTCAAAAACAAATGAGCGAGAGTGACCGACCGCGCGCTCCATCTCAATCTCACCGTCTACCTCGTCCCGTTCGGCCTCCCTCCGCGCGCGAATGACTTCCCTGCGCAGAACATTGCCGCCCTTCACCTCGACCTCAATGCCCGCCGCAACACCATCCAGTATCGCGTTGCGCTGTGCCTGGAGGTCGCGGTAGAGTGAGCGGACCTGCGGCGAGGACTGCAGTGGGCGGGGGAACAGCGCTTTGAACTGGTCCAACGTCGTGATGGAGGTGAGGCCAGACGGTTGGATGAGGTAGTTGGTAAGGAGTTCTAATTCAGTCGGAGCCATTTTGGTCGATTGGGAGTGGAAGGTGATGGCTGGCGCTGGGAGCGTGATGATGAACTTGTTACCGTGTGGCGTCCACCAATTCAGGCTCAGCGTACCTACATCCCTCATTGATATTAGTTACCTAGGCAGGTAGGTAGGTATAGAAGGTGGAATCACAATACCTTACCGTGTCGTTACTTGCTGTATTGTTGACTGAATTCCCTTGGTCGATCTGATGATATTAAGTCATGCTTTGGTTATTTGAATAACCTTTACATCTTTACCCTGTGTGATATTTGTATTTGGTTCACGTGACTATCCCGTCATAGCGTGGCTAAGACCAATCCAATTGCTCCTCAAGGTATATCCTAGAGAAATCAATGTCTTTTACATGATCCACCAAAAGTTGGTACAAGTAGCTGCGTTAACCTCCTGCCTCCTCGCAGCCTATCCTCCTAGTTACCTCTGTAGCCTGTCCGGAATAGCCCCCGCCGGCTCCCCTACAGCCGACAAGAGTTTCAAATGTTAGTTCGGGACCTGATTTCGCCACTCTCGCCACTGCCAAGCCCTTACCGTCTTAGCTTATTGGGTCATTCGAAGAGAGGTATCTTGTTGAAAGGCTAGCGTGACACTCAGATGGCTTAGATGTGTGTGTATTATGTGTATATATTATCTCTGCCCTTAATCCCTTAACTATTTATTAGGATTATAATATAGTCCTAAAAGTAGAGCTATTAGGATTCTACTAGAGGTAACTATTTTCCTCTTTAGCTATTACTTAGTAAATATTTACTAGTTTTATATAACTTTTCTTAAAGTTACTCTTTATATATTCTAATTTAATATATTTCTTTAACTTAAAGGTCTTATTATTAAGTTATAATCTTTATTTTTTTTTCTTTATCTTAATATCTTTAAGAAATCTATAAGTTAAAGCTATTAAATAAACTTTATAAAACTTTTCTTTAGTAAGTTTTTTATTAAGCTATTAGTAAATAGTTATAAAATATATATTATATTAATTTTATTTTTACTATTTTTTATTATAATTAGTAATTATATATATTAGTATATTTTAACTTTATATATAATTATATAAGTTTAACTATTATAAGTTAAATAGTTTACTTATTATTATATTTAATAGTAACTCTTATAAGTATAATAATTACTTAGTATATAATAGGTAAAAATAAGTTAATTTATAGAATAAAAATAAGTTAAGTTATAAAAAGAGCTTCTTTT